>JAOPUG010000333.1:26483203-26494030 GCA_027564375.1 Micropterix facetella | reverse complement strand
ATTCCAGCAAGAAACTTTTTGTGGAAGTCTACGCGGGCCTGTAGATCCTTTGGTTCACTACGGCCACTAGCTGCGTGATATAGACGTAGTAATAAGACGTAAAAGACGAGCTATCTATGAATTTATTTCCTATCTGCGACAGCGGTCGTATTCATTTAATAAGTAAGTTCATTCAATCAATTATAATTATTAGCCAAATCTTAATGCAATTTAAAACACTATTTGCACCAGTTTACAATTTTTAGTGATTATTAACAATTAAAGTGATTATTAACAATTAAATGTAAAAAAGTGACTAAAAGCCTGGAATGAATATCTGAATTTTATCACATTAAAAGTAAAACTTGCCGGGGGGGAAACACAAAGATTTGTCAAATTTCGGCATACATACATGATTACATTCTGACCTCATTTATTTTTACCCTAGGCGACATGTACCTAATCTTATGCGTCTCATCATGATCAACCACTTTTCTTTTTGCTATTCTTCCGTTAATTCCTTTTTAAGCAGTAAAAGTGTTAAAAAAAACGTAAAATCTGAGTTTTTAACACTTTTTAGCGGCCGACTTGAATACTAATTCGGTACCGCGGCCGCACCAACGCGCCGAGGCCAGATGGTTCCTGCAGCTACCAATAAAGGGTACTGACGGTCGTAGATCAGTATCTAGAGTATCATTACAATAAATAAAGAATATTAATAAAACAAAATCCCAGGCGAGACAGGTACCTCATTTTATGCGTCTCATCATGGCCAATAACTTTTCATTTTGCAATTTCAATCGTTTAGTCCGACTGATTTTATGGAAACAATTTGTATGTGAGGTACCCTAACTCTAGGTCTAAGATACCCCATAATCAACTTGGCTCTGCACATTGGCCATAAATATTGATTGGCGAAAGATTTTTTAGTATCGGATATAGTAACATGCAGACAGTCACATTTTTTTAAATGGACTCTGGGGCGTGTGAAACGCCGAGAAAAGTCTTTATGGACGATTTAATTTAGTTACATTTTTCGCATTAAATTGTGTGATAAGAGAGATAATAGGTCACTAATAAATGCTATGGAGATTTTGATGCATGCGTCAGATCAACAATCATTAATATTATATAAATTAATTGAAAATCATTACACAAGAAACAAGCAGCGTAAGTCGTCCCGTATTTTAATTAGTCGCATAACGTAGCTATATAATAAATTAATCATATTCAACTAAAAAAGCAAAACTTATGACAGAAAGAATTTGTAGATGATTCCCAACTAAATGAAGATCCACAAGAGTTGTAGATCTATTGATGATTTTAAATAAATAATGGTTCATCAGTTGTGTTCATCTTATCAAATCAGTAAACAGAAATACACAAACTAAAATTTTGAAAAGAAAAATTTGCACACTGATAAAGAGCATTTTCTTGAACAATTACAGTCGCTATATCGATATACGGCCCTTCTTCCATCTAATCAGAACCCAAAAATACTCACGATTTAAAGGTCGTCTTGTGCTTTTGGTAATTTTCTTTAGTCCATCATTCCTTTTAATTTTCAATTTTATTTTGTTTTAGACCATATTATTGTCCACATTATAATGGTATAAATTTAGATTTTTAATTTTTATTGAGGAATTATATTGCACTTATTTGAAATATTTTTATTTCATATTTTTTTTATAACGATCCAAGAGCGACTCATACAAATAGGTATATTAAATCTAGTAAAAATCTAATGAAATCAAAAAAGTCAGTGGTAAAGGAGCACAGGGCCTTTTTCACCATCCCATCCCATCCCAATATTTTAAAGGGAGCAATTTGTGACAGCGTTCTTTATATTAAAATTTGATCCTATGTATATTAAAGTACCTGTTGATATTATTAAAATTCCAATAATAAATAATTGCACAATACCAAATCCTATAAGACACTAAGGACCTCAGCAATCACTGTTTCAGCACAAAAAAGCATCGTGCTATTAAATGTCACCATATTTTTGAATCCCTGATATTAGGAGATAATAAGTGTGTTTTAATTAGATTGAAATAGATTCCGTAATCGCTTGATTACCTGAAGAAACTTTATTCGATCAAACACCGGTGATGCGACATATTTGTGGGCTATCTAATCATAAATATATAATACTTATTTTAACTCGGATAAAAGATAAAAGATAGGCGGCTAAATAGAGATTCATTGTTTCGTATTTCTACATCTTTCTACATTATCATGAGTACAATTATGTTTCATTATACGATTACTTTGGAAATGACATCATCGATATTTAGGAACCCGATGTTCTCTTTTGTATATTTGATATTTGAAATTACATAAATTTGAAAAATGTCTATTCTAGACCATTATTATAAAAATGCATATAGCGCTAGTACATGCAATAAATAGTATTACCTTTTACAATAGAAGTAACTGTAGAACACTTTGTTAGATGTATATGTTTTGTTTTTGGAATATCTCCTTCAAAATAAATTTGGTACATATTTATTCATGAACTACTATTTTGAAATATTTCCACGTCTAAATACTTTATAGAGTAGAGATATTCTACTATGATTATCCGTATAACATTTCTAGGGAATGGGATTTGATGGTGGGCTTTATGAGAATTACTAATGACCATGAAAAAATAAACCAATGTATCTTTTTGCAATATGTCTTTTATAACGTTTATTTCAGATAGATACGATAAGTATTCACGGTGATACATATTTTTTTTAAATTTTACCATTGATCAGATAGCACACCACAGTCTTGGATTTCTGACGTCGCATAGACTGGACTGATTACTCGCACAGGGCATCACTACTAGCGCGAAATTGCGACCTGTTTTTAAACATGAATAAATAAAATGAGTCGACTAATGAAAAAAGAGGCATATGAAAACAAAATCATGGATTTTTTATGTCTGCCTTTTTGAGACAATAGAAATTACAAAGTGGTCACTGAGGCCATAAAATTCGGCGACCGATCAGCAGGTACCTGCGGTCACTCTCCGTAAGGTCATGCAAGTGCGAAGAGATCGCACGCTTCTAATGGTTCGTCGCGAGTAACCACTTTGTAATTCAGCGAATATAGTATGCTGTGATATCACCAGTGTCAAAGAACGGGATGGATGAAGTCAGAAACTTATTTTTTTTCTAACATCAGCAATTTATTTGAAACAATTGTTAAGTACATACTCCAAGAAAAGAATTAATGTGGATGTTTGAGTAGTTTTGAAGAATTTAAAAAAAAATTAAAGAAAAGCATTCACAAGCTCATTATGGATATTAGGTCACTATTTTGACGATTCATTGAGTTGCATATACGCTTACATAGCAGATACAGCTTCACGTTCTGCTAAGATGTTCAAAATGATAATTCCAAATAAAATCTGTAATAGATACATCTCTTTTGAACCATTATGTCTGCGATATATAAATATTTTCTTAGGGGCTTAATGATGTGTAACTTGACTCAACTGGGCACAGTGGTAATATTAATAAATAGCCCATCACTATTCAGATAAACGACTCGTATAAATATGATTATATTATACGAATTGAAAAACTAGAGTTTTTCTGGAACAACTAGTATAGGAATGCTATCGGTATCTATAAAGGCTTTAAACAATTTTTCATTAACATCGTTAGAGCCGTTTTATAATAAATATAGTTGTCTTTAGTTCTTTCTGTCTTTACTACCATTAAGTTGTATAAAACGATTTTTTAGCGCATATAGCATTGTTTTTGCAATATTTGACAGTGTTCTAAATTAAAATAATATAAATTATTGCATATGAATAGAATGATGAAAAGATAGAATAGGATATACAAACTAAAATAAAAAAAAATTGACCATAAATTGAATTTGGAATATTAAATACTTAATTTTAAATAACTTAGCCATCGGCTTCGTCTACTTCTAAATTATAGGGCACATGATTACACCATCAAACTCACATAAATGGCATTATGTGCTGCTGGCTATATCTGCAAACCCATCCAGTATTTGCTGTATAGCCCCATTTTATCATGGTTGCCGCTGACCCGTGCGGAAACGTTATAAGGTAGACCATTGCCTACGTGGATGATCATAACCTGGGACTTGGACACTTGGGTCGTTGAGAAGGTGTTTATTTTGGACTTGAGAATTTGTCCAAATTTATAGCCAGTCGTCATACACCGTCGGCTGGTCATCGCTTACGATGATGTCTAGTCGTAAGGGTTTTCGAGACTTTAATCGATCAGGACGGGGGTTATTAAGGACTTTCTTGACAATGAATGAGCTATTCTGAAATTTCCTTACTTTCTGTATGGCCGTATGCTTCCTTCGTATGTCAAAAGGAGGATTGTTGGTCGGTACGAGGAGGTAGGGCAACTAAGTCGACCTCAACGTGTCACTCGCAACTCTCATCGTTTCGTTTAGATGAGTGTCAACTTTAGAAACCGGAGATCTATGACGCCATAGTGGAGAAACAAATCAGAGGGCTATGGAGGGCTTTATTGCCCACTAGGCTGAGTAGAAAGTGCCATCCTACTTTGCATCGAAGAGCAGATGCGTACTATTTATATCAGCCCAATTCCTCAGACTGAAGCCTATCGTTATCTCGTTTGTTTCCCCCAACAGGCTCCACGAGAGTTAATATATCCCACGTATACTGACGGATTCTTGCAACTTGACTGCCATCGGCAGGACGGTGGAATGTAAACATTAACATGTGTACGTCTGGCAGTGCGTATGCTTTTGATATTATTATTCCTTCGATGGCTTCAACTTAGTCTTTACATATTGTATCGACGTATGTATCCAAACAGTCGTAAAAATGAAAATTACAATTTATAAGTTCAAAACCTAGTACAAGCAGTCGTTCTGGGCAATCATTGGGAACAATGCTCTCATGTAGAGCAATTACTAAGTCTACTTTATTGTATTTCATTGTATTTCTAAGTACTTCAGTTTTAGGCCCTTGATATTTGCTTTTACGTTAACATGGCCTATTTTTAAAGATTTATAAATTCTTGATTTCTTGTTAATATCTTTCCTGTCACAGCTATTGGAATTATCGCCAAGTCAGACAAGAGGCCAATAGAAACGGATATTTAGACACCGTTTTGGTGGCTTCATTTCGTACTAGCCAACTACTTGTAAAAAAACAAACACAAAACAAAACACAGCCAAGTGGTTTAATTTTTATGGGGCTTTTTCAAGGATTATTGAGTATTGTATCACTGTTACTATTTCTAGTCTATTATGATCGCCACCTACTAGAGTTCCATGCTAAGCTTTGCGTCATTTAAGAACTGCAGTAAGCTTTTGGTGCTGGATTGTTTTATCTCTTCAGTTTGGAGGCAGTAGCCACTCAGGTGGGTGTTTCTTTCACGTATCAGCGAGTCATATTCTCACACGAGGGGCATGGGAGTTTCCTCTGCATCTTGGCGGAATTTGCATTGTCTAGTATCCTGGAGTTTGAGGTTGAACATGTATATGTTAAGATCATAATGCCACATGAACACCCTCACCAGCATACGTAGATTATTCCCATTTAGTGCTAAGGCCTCGGGGGCAGTCTTACAGTCCTAAGCTTTAGTTAGTGTATTAGAATGATTCAAGCATGGCTTTTTGGTAGGTCACAGCAAGGTTCAGGACCGTATAACATTCTCTTTGCTCCCACCTTCTGCAAGTACGTCGGCTTTTTCATTGCCTTCTGTCACTGCATGACCGGGAACCCATTTTAGAACTACTCTGTTTTTTCGCCAAGGGAGTGCAACATTGCCACGCAGTTTTGCACTAGCTTTGAACTATCTAATAATAATATCCGAGGTTAGTATTAAACAGCTGCCTGGCTATCCGAGTTGATAGACAGCCAGTTTTTTAACATGAGATTCGGTGGTTGGCATAGTTCATTTGGAGGTTGATAACCACAGCCAAGTAGTAACAGCCAACAAGATGGACCACTTGAAGGTAGACCCCCGTCCCCCTTCTAAAACACAAAGACGAAGATATACACCTAAAAGATACCCACATACAAATTTTAACAAAATCGGTTTAGTATTTTAGTTGTCACGTAACCGCGAGTGTAAGGGTATCTCAAAATAGATTTTTTTACACGATCACAAAGCTCCCCATATTAATCCGTTTATTAATACTGTGGAGTCACAATCCTGATTGTTCCTAAATGGTCTAATTTTTTTTCGCGTAGTGGGTGGGTTTTGTAAATGGCTGCAAGGGCCCTGCGGACAACGAAGATTCCTATCGGGTCCGCTGTCCGGACAAATCATCCGGAAAATTTACTTTTCATACTTTCCGGGGCATCGGTCGCTCCGTTCGCTTTCCTCTCCGTTTCCGGCTTTTCGCCGCCGCCCGCGTCGCCCGCCTAAACGTATTACGTAACAATGTTTGCAAACATTCTCTTTGCCGCTTTTGTGCATCGGTGCACCCTGCTCTACCCGACTAGACCTCGCCTCCGTCTCTTTGAATACTAATTTCTGCAGACATTAATTCTTCTGGCACTAATGAGCCAACTGATTTTTGCGACAAAGAAGAATTGGTAAAATAATATGAGAAATAACGGGTGTTTCTTGTCAGATTTCAATTTTTAAAGTGTCTTCATCAGCCATGATGTTATATGTAATTTGGATTTGGGAACGTTAAGGCATATAAGGATATCACCAGCGGTCATTATGTCTGTGGAAGTCGATCTTCTTATTAATGATATATGATTGCTCTATTTTAGTACAGCGATCAGTATTTTAGTACAGATTGATTTTAATCCACTGCTCGGGGCGAACCCGTCCACTCCGGGGCGTTTCAGCAAACTTTATCGCTATATTACTCCGAGGCGAAAACACAAACTTGGGGACGTATACAAATATATGTACCAAGCTCCACCACAGCCTGTCAGAGTCCAACGCCTTACGTCGAGGCACAAGGAATTCCCACCCTGCGGGAAGCCTCACCCCCTGACTTCCAGATTTAGTCAGATTCCTCGGACCACCCGTCTGGTTACAGGTTCGAGGTCGCTTGCGCGGTCCTCTACCTCTAAAGCAGCATTCCTGACTGGAATATGGCGAATACGGGGCGGCCATTACTCGGAAACTCTCACCCGAGATCGGGTGGCTTCCACTATAATTTCTATGGATAAGCAGCTAGAGGTGCCTACTTACCCCCACTTTCTTAAGAAGCATACACTTCTAAACTCCTTCAGGTCTTCGTCAGTGACGACCAGCCGGTTTGCCCGTCCCATGCGCCAGCTGTCCAGATTAGCCCGAGTTACCGTCCCCAGGTCCGCCGCACAGCGGATTCACCGGGTTGGTCCCTCTTCGAGGACGCTCCTGAATAAGAGTTGATCCACGAGCTGGGCCGACCAAAACACAACGGCCATCATAGCCCAGACTACACAGAACCATTAGTAACCTAGCAACAACATGATTTGTGCGCCCGATCTATTGTCGGTCTAATAATGAGTCGGTGGCCGGCGGCAGCATTGTTTCGGTTGATTTCGGCACCCCTACATGACGGTGCTCGGTGCAGTCGCACCACTCGCCGCCCTAGGGCCGCCACTGATAGTATGCATGGTGTGCATTTGTTTGTTTGTTTGTCCGTCTGAGGACTTCCCGTGGTCCGATCTTAACCAAATTTGGTATGCAGCCTCCCTGGGTGACCCTAAGAACCACCAGGTGGCAGCAAACTCAATCCGAGTCACACAGGTGCTGCTGCAGGTTCATCCTGGTTTACTCGGCCTGGAGGAGGATCTAATCAATAGGTAGAGCAAGCATAGCGTATATGGGTATTTTTGGAATCGTGGTGACAGCGGATCATTCTTCATTTTTGGAAGATTAGGTGTGACTTCAAATTAAATTCAAAACATTAAAAAGTTAAATAAATATTTATAAGAAGAAAAAAAACAGTAACTTTCGAAGTTATTCATTTCCAAAAACGAGATGATCCATTATCAACCATGTCCCCCTAGATTATATTATTTTTAAAACGAGTTACCCTAGGAATTATGTCTGCAAATTCTACTTGATCGACTAGAACTGTTACTATGGAATACAAGTATCCGACATCTGGGGATTCTTTTGGGTTGAGAATATGACTGCGGCAGATATATCCTGAAATTATATAATGTATATTTTATTAAAATAATATTGATTTATTTTAATGCTGATTTTAACCAACCTGCAAATATGTCCATATCTTCCAGCAGCCGGCCGAGTCTCACGTATCCAAGGAACGACATGTATTTATGTCGGAGGTCGGTATCCGTTGAAAGTGGTATAATAGCTGATCGGAAACTATCTTGCATTGTCCTGGGAGGAAGCTCATCTTGCGATTTCGGGATTAAAGCTGCTAAGTGAGGTTGGGTCAGATTGCCTGATGTGCGAAGAGCTTTCCTCTGCATAAGCTGTTTCACTAAAAAACATAAAGAAAACTTTATTTCAGAGCAGTGTTTTTTAAATAAGTCCACACGGTGGTGATGTGACACTGTGCTGCACAGTGTAGTGATCTGACACTGGAGTAGGTAGTGGTGTGGTACAAAACATGTGACACATTATATTATGTCAGTCCTTCGCCAACTAACAAGTGATCGTTCAACGGACTATTCATTGTGGAAAGTCACAATAAATTTTAAAAGTCCAAATTCAAATCCCTCTCATTAAATTAGAAAACGGCAATTGGGCTGTCAGAAAGTAGCAAGGTTTGCACATTATCTTGAGCAAATATTTCAACCGAACGAGGATGATACATATGAAATTAGCCTGGATGAACGAGTACTACAAGATGAACTAGAAGTAAAACTTGTTGCTCTAAAAGAAATCTCCAGCTAAATAAATCGCCAAAGTCAAAATAAAACTCCTTAGTACGATCTCATTACTGGGGAAGTTCTACGAAACCTGCCTCATAAAGCAATAATAAAATTCACAACATTTATCAATACTACATTTAGACTAAAATATGTTCCGGACGTGTGGAAATTTGCCGGTTATAATGATTTCAAAGCCAGGAAAACCAGCACATGAAGTAGCATCTTACAGACCGATATCATTGTTACCAACGATATCTAAATTATTCGAAAAACTTCGCATAAAAAGGATAAAACCTGTTTTAGAAGACAGAAACTAAATCCTTGGTTACAAGTTTGGTTTTAGAGAAGAACAGTCTACAATAGACCAGGATCATAGAATAACCAATACCACCAAAAAAACTTTAGAAGAGAAAAAAATGCTCTACAGTTTTCCTCAATGTAGCTCAAGATTTTGATAAGGTATAGCATGACGGCCTTTGTACAAATTAAAGAAAATTCTTCCAAAACAATTTACAAATATTTTTCTAACCGCAAATACCGCAATTTACAGATATCTTACAGGTATCTGTTGGACAGAATGTTTCGTATCAGACACGATGATTCGTATTCAGAAATTAAGCAAATCAAAGCTGGAGTACCCCAAGGGAATGTTTTAGGGCCGGTCCTATACCTATTATACGAATGTGATATACCTGTGTTAGAAAACAATACCATTGCAACCTTAGCAGATTACACAGCTATCATGGCTGTAGGGGTCATTCACGAGGAAGCAGCGGAAAAACTCCAAGCTGCCATCTATGTTGTATACGATTGGACAAAAAAGTGGCTAATAAAAAAAGTGGCTTTGGATAAAAACAGAGCAACATACAAATGATACAACGCTTCCAGAACAAAGTACTCAGAGGTATTGTAAATGCACCCTGGTATATAAGAAACGACGATCTCCATTGGAACCTCGAAGTGGAATCTGTATATTTTATTTTATTTTATTTTCTTTTCTTAGGAAAACTTACAGCTAAAACATATATACACAAATGAGGACATAACATATTGAAGGCCAATTAAAAGTTTCCACAGGTAATAAAAATAGCAATATTAGCAATATCCACTGTTAGCAATATTGTCAAAAAATATGCAGAAGCCCATGAATACAGGCTTCATCGCCATGTGAATATCGAGGCCATCCATCTCCTTGATAATACGGACGTAAAGAAAAGACTGAAAAAGACAAAACCATTTGAGTTAGTTTAGTGTAATAATAGTGTAAATAGTGCTGAGAGTGCTTACGTAAAGAAACACATTAATAAAGTGTCTTCACCTTAATAGAGACAATACTAAGAGTATTAATGGACACATTCTTTGTTAAGTCTATATTAGAAGATTATGTCAAATTAAAAATTCTTATTAGTCTTAAGGCTAGATTGTATTTCAATGAAATATCCAATGTGGTATATCATCTATTTAAAAAAAAAAGACTTTGAAGAAACCGGATTACGCTCCTCGACTTGCATCTGGAGGGATTTAGAATCGTGACAACTATTACAACACGGCACTATAACAAGAGCTTTCAACCGACTGAGAAAATCAAACACGCATTCTACACCAAACACGTTGAACTTTAATACAGTGTTACCGTTTTTGTTAAAAAACACCTTTAAGCGTCAACGGCTCAGTACTCCTACTTTCTAGATATACCTCTTGTATTAACATTAGAATGTAATAACAGCAACTGTTACACTGGCAGCTGTATTTGAATGCTAGTTCTACTAGTCGGGAACCTAGTACTATTGAAGTATAATCTCTCTGTCCTTAATGGGTAGATAAAATTGACTTTATGTTTGTTCCTCGTAAAGGTAATTTTTGTGCATTTGGAGGTAGAAAGTCAAATTTATTTTGAAGGACTGCTCAGAAACATTCTAGCTGTTATAAATAGATAAGATGAAACGAATTTACCGCGTGAAGGTTTTTAGCACCCGATGTTTCGGCGATGTTACAACTGCCGTTGTCTAGGGTAGACCTAGGTCTAGCCTAGA
>JAOPUG010000333.1:26366609-26380353 GCA_027564375.1 Micropterix facetella | reverse complement strand
CGATATCATGTTAGTATGCACGAAAACTCGTGTAAACTAAGTCCGATTAAAAAAAAACTTTCGCCAATCGATAGTAATAGATATTGTGCAGAGCCCAGTTGAGCCCAGTTGATCTGCGCATTACCCATAACTATTGATTGCCGAAAGATTTATCTAAATCGGACGCAGTTTACTCGAGTTATCGTGCATACTAACATTTTTCGCCCACGTATTCAAGACTTGGCCACATGGGTGGCCAAAGTAACTTGTCTCAATATCGCTTATTTCATTGTTTTACAGCATAAATGTTTCCAGAAAAATTGACAACTGCTCAAAATAGCTAATTGTTTTGATAAATAACGGTCTCGTTCTTCGTTATTATTTATGTTTTGAATAATTTTCAATTTGTTTTCTAAGTAGTGATCATCTAGGATAAGTTTTTGAATAGTTTTATTAAATTTCTTGATAACTTTTGCTGTGATCGAAATTTAATTTTTATTAACGCATTTCTAAATCGTCGCTGTCCAACTTGTTAATGGCATCGTTAAAATAATTACCATCTGTTGAATCGAGGTTTCCTGTTATCCATTTAATCAGTGAACCTGCCGCATTGATTATGAATCGTTTTTTTTTCTTATAGTTGAGGGTCCGAGGTTATCGATTTCTCATTGAGAGTTTTTGATACGCTTTTTTAACATAATGTAATGCGTATAATTATGTAATATCAAAATGAATAGGTGTCGGTTTGAAATTCTGTTTTATGCTAAAATCTGAAATGGACCTAAAAATCGAGACTTGTTTAGAATTATCGCGATTTTTAGTTAATGTTAAATCTTCGATTTTATAATTCGTTTTATTTATTTTATATTGTCTGTCATGATGCTCTTTGGATTTTTTCTTATTTTTGGTAATATTTTCGCTACCATTTTATATGGGTTATGCTGCTAGTTTACCAAATTGCTTCGTTTGTTTTTCACTAACTCATCTCCATTGATCATTATATAACTTTGGAGGTATATATCTCCATAATTTAACTCAAAAGAAGTGTAATGTGTATTTGTTGAACTACAATTTGTTATATGCTCTCATTATTGTAGACATTCTTTCTTTTTCTTTTAAAGTTGGATATTCTTCCGAATACCAACGTAACCTATCAGCTATAGTCGCGTGTAGTCTTTCGCGCATTGTATATGATTCGCTGAAATGAATCTCAGTTCGATTTCATACCGTTTAAAAATTCTTTAAATTCTTTACTTGCAAAACAAGTACCATTGTCTATGGCGTCGGATGATATATATTGTTTTATTTTTTATATGACATCTTTAGCCGTTTCCTGGTTTACTTTATGGCATTGCGCGTATATAGAAAATGAATCTATAAGGGTAAGATATTTGACCTTATCATATTCGAAAATATCTATACAGCAGAGCATCGGTTATCCCAGCCCCGACTAACCAAGTTACGGGTTAACCGAGGTAGTCCCTACCGCCACCGAGGTAGTCCAAACTCCGGTTTGGATAAACTGCCGCGCAGTAGTGTAAAAAATAGAAACGACGAAAGAATAAAAAAATAGAAAACCACAAAGAAATGTTTCTGTTGATTTTTCATTGTGCTAGTGAATAGTTTGTTTACAGTTGTTTTGATTTGTTTGTATGTATTGGTTACGTGATGAGTACTAAACGCAAAAGAACTGTTGTGTCTTTGGAGACTAAATTACAAGCCATCAACAGACTCGATAAAGAAGGGACAATTAAAAAAATGGCTTCAGATTTAGGTGTGGAAGAAGTGACCGTAAGAGACTGGAGAAGAAAACGGTCCGAAATCGAAAAATGGTGTTCGCAAAAAAACAACGAGGGTGATCAACGAAAAACTATGAAAACCGAAGAGTTTTACAAAACTTTGAGTGCCTTGTTTGAGAAAAAATCAATATGGTTTACACAGCTCCGGAGCAAAGAAAGTCCAGTGAGTTGATCTCAGAGATTGACAGATGAAACAATCACTGAAAACGATGTAGCCGAGTGGGTCAACGCAGATGAACAATTAGAAGTGACTGATGAGATGATAGTAGAGGCAGTTAATGTAGAGGCTGACGAAAGTGAAAGTGACAATAAAGACATTTAAATGGAGAATGAGAAAATCAGCCACAGTCAAGGATGCAAAGCGATAGAAATGGCTATCGAGTACCTAGAGCAAAATTTAGAGATAACTTCAACAGACTTTCTACTGCTAAGATGATTGCATGAAACTGTGGCAAAGAAGCGTGCGAGTTTCTTCAAACAGAAAACACTTATGGACTTCTTAAAAACATAATGTTTTAACTGAAACATGTACTGTATTTATAGGTACATTCATATATAAATATGTATATATGTCTATTTTTTCGTTTTGTATTTTTACTTTATTTTTACTTGTACCTTTTTTTACACATTTGACCAAGTTTACAATTATTTCACCTGTTTACCATAAGTTTCCCTCTCGAGTTTTTAAAGAGTCCGTGTTATCTGAGTTTTCGATTATCCGAGGTAACCTCGGTCCACATTACCTCGGATAACCGCGGCTCTACTGTTTATAGTTTGTCAAACGGTATAAGAGGGGTATCGGTTATAGTTAACGATCTCTTCAAACTATATCTGCATATCTTTGATTTAGCGCATATATCACAGCGTACAAATTTAGTAACATCTGTTTTACATAACATTCTATTAGTTCTGGTTTTACTGGTGTATTAATTATTTCGTTCGTTAATTTGGTGATTACATTAATTGGGATGCGCGACAAGGCGTCCGCTTTCGAGTTCGACTTGCCCGTTTTATATCGTATAACGTAATTGTATTCTGCCAACTTGAGTCTCCATCTGGCTAGTCTACTTCCGGGGTCTTTAATATTAATTAACCATTGTAGTGGTTTGTAATCCGTATAGAAGGTAAATTTTGTAACATAAATATACGGTTTTAAATGTTTACACGCCCAAGCGATTGCGAGTAATTCTCGTTCTATCATACTAAACTGCGATTCAGCTGGCTTGAAAGTCCGTGAAGCGTAAAACATAGGTAAATTCTCACCTATATCGCCTTGGCTTAATACTGCACCTACAGAACATTGACTTGCATCTGTGGCGATAATAATTTTTTCCTCGAAACCCGGGTAATAAAAAATCAGTATTGTTATTAGCAGTACCTTGCATCTTTCAAACGCTTTGATGCATTTGTTATTGAAATTAACTTCTACGTTTTTTTTCTTTCAATAAAAACGTGAGCGGTTTTACTTAATTTCGCGTCATCAGGAAAGTATCGCCTATAATATCCTTTTAATCCCAAAAATTGCTTAAATTCTTTCGGCGACTTTGGTTGTGGAAAATTCGTGGCTGCCTCGGTCTTTAAAGGATTGGATTTTATTCTATCCCGTGTTAAGAGGTGTCCTAAGTATGCTACTTCTCGTCTAAGAAATTCGCATTTATTAGTTTTTTTTCAAGTTAGCTGTAGCTATTCTGTTGAAAACGTTCTCTAATCTGTTTATATGCTCCTCAAGAGTAGCTGAATAAACTATGATATCATCCTTATAAATTAAAGATTGCTCTCCTTGTAATCCTGACATTACTTTGTCCATTAGCCTGTTGAATGTGCGAGGGCCTAAGCCCGAAGGGCAAGCGTTTGAATTCCCAGTGTACGTTCTCTACTGTGAATGCTGTATTAGGGATATCGGCTTCTTACACTTAAATTTGATTGAAGCCCGAACATCTATTGTAGAAAAATACTGGCATTTACCTAACTGATCTAACAGGTCGGTTATATTTGGTAAAGGATAACGATTTTTGATTGTCTTCTCGTTCAGCTTCCTATAGGTAATGACCATCCTCTATTTCTGGAGACCAAAAGCGTCTATTTTCTTTGGTAATATCCATACAGGCGAGGACCAAGGTGAGAAAGACTGCTGAATAATACCCTGCTCTAACATCTTATTTATTTGCGTTTTTTTTCTTGTTTGTGAACAAAATGATTCATATAATTCTTGGTGAAATTAAGATTTGAGTCTGTTGTTTTAATTTCATGTTTAATCTGATTATCGAAAGTTAATTTGTTACCTTCTAGATATATATTCTCTTGATATGATAGGCATAATTTCGTTATTTTTTCTTTTTCTTCTGCGTTTAAATGATCTAATTCTAATTAAATAGTCTAATGGTTGGGGTTTGCGAACACGGGAAACAACTATTTTACTTTTCTTTCCTAAAGTATACACTGAAACAGATATGCAAATATCCTGTTTCATAATTGAACAATAATAATATTAATAATAGGTACGTGTATACTTCTAAACGAATCGCTAACTTATTTTTATCTCTACTATCGGCTGAGTGACACATTGATTATGCAAATATACTTGTGGTAATTCTAAAACATCAGTCGTTAATCAATCGATTTGTTGCCTGAAATAGTTCATTTCTAGGCACGGGTGTCGTAAAACCGTACATTGGATGAGCTGCTGAAATCCACGTGTGGTGAACTGGTTAGACGTCGGGTAGTTGTCTATCAGGTAACTGGAGTGCGTTTAGGTAGTCGTGTTATGCCATTCTAGTCGACTTTGTCATCAGTCGTCAGTCGTCAGTCGTCGTCTTGCTGTATTCGCATTTCCGCACGTAGATTGTGATACCATTGACGTCCAGTCGTTTCAACACTTCTTCGACGAGCTGCATGTCTTCCTTCTAGCACATTTCTGATGCTACTAGTAAATCGTCGATGTAACAGAAGACATTTTCCAAACCCTGGAGTACAGAAGACATGAAACGCTGAAAAGTCTGTCCACTGTAACGCAAGCCTAGGCAACACTTCAAGTCCGAAAGGCGTGGTAATTGCAGTCTTCTGGATATATTCTTCAGCTATTGGTATTTGATGATATGCTCTCAGTAAGTCTATCTTCGTGAATATACTTTTTCCATGCAAGATATACGTAAAGTCTATAAGTCTTGAAATTGGAAATCGATCTTATTTTGTAACACTGTTCAGGCATCTGTAATCGCCACAGAGAGATAACTCTCCGCTTTTCTTCATTGCGACGTACGTTGGACTAGCCCAAGGATTGGAACTAAGTTGGCATAAGTTTGAGTCTACCAAGTTCACCAATACCTTTTTTACGTTGGTGTATTTGTCAGGTGGAAGCGGCATTAATCATAGATGGGTGGTCTAGATGTTTCAATATGGTGTATCGTGCGATGTTTAACTTCGCTGTTCGGGAATATTGCCCATCTGGTGACGTTTGGATACTTGCTCAATATGTAGGCGAAAAGATTGTTATCGCTGACAGATCCGATAGAGGGTTCGTCTGACTTGTCGATCCATCCAGAGGTTGCTACCGTGGTAGTATTGTACACTAATCTACATCGAGCTAGATCGACCATAATGTAGTATCGCTACAAGAATTTGCACCGAGTATTCATTGTGTCACGTCTGCTAAAATGAATGTCCAGATTAAAACTCTTCTAAGTCCTAAATGAGATGTATTTTTCGTTGTCCATGATTTCGGATCTGTGATCTATTTGCCGTGTACAGATGGAGGTTGGTATCGGGAGATGGCATACCGTTTCTTTTTTTAGGAAGAAGTACACTCACTGCGGCTCCAGTATCCAGAAGAAGTCTCATTCTGCTGTACTTATGTACTACGCTTAGGCGGCAGTTGGTAGTTTCAACCCGTGCTACACCGGATTGAACTTCGTAGAGTTCTTCCAGTTGCAAGGTTCGATACATTTTTTCGCATCAACCTTGAATTTGTAGTGGTAGAAACTCATCCGATTCAGGTTGTTTTCCTCCTTCTTCCTTACTGACCTTAAGCGAGAACGTTCTTGTTACTGAGGTCCCCTGGACTGCGATCTATTCTATCGTTCTTGAGGTCGATCGCTGAACGTTGCCATGTTCTTGGTCAGCTTCGTCATCTGAATAGAGAGCTGGGCAATGAGCTGACGGACGTCTAGGTCGTGAGTGACAGCCCTTGCTAGCTCGTGGTCGACGCACGCGACGGTCTCGCCACGACCTTGAACGCTGGCATTCTCGATGATGGTAGCTAATCGTTGAGGTCAGTTTTGTCCGACATGGCTAGGATTTCACGAACATATTTAGGTCAGCGTTCTGTTAACATAAATCGCAACCCCTCCTCGTTGATTCGGGTTCCTGCGATCTGTCCGAATTCGAGTAGTAGTTGCGATGGCTTTTGATCGCTAAGGTCCATTTCTGACAGGAGCTTCTGAATCCGCATAGGCTGCTGAGTTATCGTTTCAAGGTTTCATACTTATTGGACGCTGGAGGATTTTTTAATGTCACTAACTTGCTGCAAGTCGGCATGTCCCAATTTAGCAACAACCATTTGGTACTTCACCTCGTCTCTTAGTTTCTGTGCAGCTATCACGTACTCATGTTGATAAAACCATTGAGATACATATTCCGGCCAAAAAGGGCTGGTCTGTTTAACAGTGTTGTTGGTGAACTGTCTGATGTGCCTATGTCATTGTGAATAATAAGCGCATACAATATATTACTACTTGTATTATTCACGTCGCCTCTAAGCTTGCCACGTTCAGATTCTCGATCGTTAGCTGTAGTTGTCTAGATGCACTGTTTAATTATCACTGCAAGTATTTGTTCATAGAAGTTGAGCTCAGAGCACGCACTCGATTTATAGCGCTGTAAATGTATAAGTATCACCACAAACATAGCTGAACAATAGTTGTTATTGTAGATAAGCGCACGGCCGACCTACTCTCAGATAAGGAAAGTCGTGACGTAGTCTCGCTTGACCTCCGATAATGTTTATTATTGTTTATCGCGCTTTTAGGTGATTGTTGTGGTTAGTTGTCTCTTGTCACTTGAAAAGGAAGAACCAAGATGGCTGTTCGCTGTTCTTGCCAATAGCCGACTATCTCAATGCTGGAGTAAATCTCAGAATTTTTCTTGCGAATTGCAACATTGATTCGAGAGTGTACTCGTAGCGGGATAACGATGATGCGCTGACGATGCAATGCACTGATAACGTAATGGTCAGGAATTATTTTGTCTTCAACCGTGTATTTTTAAAACTGTAATTTTGGCTTAAACACGGCGGATTTTCGCCGATCGCGTTAGGTGATGACAATGTTGAGCACTTTCACTGATTGTAATTGTCCTTTCATTACTTTTAACTGGTTTTCGCGACGAACGTAACACTTGGTTTGCCTCCGCCTCCGGTGAAAAAAATCAGAATTTCGGAACTACAATGTTAACAATTTGGTCTTTAGTTGGGGTTAGTTTACCATTACTACTAAGTTCATCTGGTCAGCGTATACCAAGTGTGCAGTATTGGGCGTAGGTAACGATGTCAATGACGATTCATCCGGAGGTGCACGTAGAAGGAAACACAGCGTTGTTGTCTGGTGAAAAATGTATGTAAGACTGGAGGCGAACGAGCGGATGCACCTGCTCATGCCTGCCATGTTTGCCACGATGTCTGTTGCCACAGTGATGCAATTGTTATCTGACTCCACATAAATAACTTCGCACGGGTAGCAATACTGCGCGCGGCAAATTTGAATTTATTTCTGGCAAGGCAAACGAATTATACAATGTGACATAGTCTCTACAATATGATACATTTTGGAATATTTCTTGTAGACATTATTAAGGGAGAAGTTCGGCATACAAATCCTGTACCATATACGCCTATCTTGCCTCACACAGCTGATGATCGAGAATCTGATAGTGGCAAGCTTAGAGGCGACGTGAATAATACAAGTAGTAATATATTGTATGCTTATTACTCACAATGACACAGACACAGCAGTCAGTTCACCAAAAAGGGTACAGCACACCAGGGCAGGCACCAAGCTACGCACCAGCACAGCAACCTGACTTAGGACAAGCAGCCATGTCTATATTAAACAGACGCAGCCCTTTTTGGCCGGAAGATGTATCTCTATGTCTTCATTAATAGGAGTACGTGATACCTGCACAGAAACTAAGCGACGAGGTGAAGTACCAAACGGTTGTTGCTAAATTGGGACATGCCGACTTGCAGCAAGTTAGTGATATAATAAAAAATCGTCCAGCATCCAATAAGTACGAAACGTTGAAACGACGACTCATGGCGACCTACGCGTACTCGGATTTCAGGTCCTTTCAGAAGCTCCTGTCAGAAATGGACCTCGGCGATCAAAAGCCGTCGCAACTACCACGCAATTCAGACAGATGGCAGGAACCCGAATCAACGAGAAAGGGTTGCGATTTATGTTCACAGGACGCTGGCCTAAATAGCGAAATTCTAGTCGTGTCGGACAAAACTGACCTCAACGACCTTGCTACCATGACCGGCACCATCATCAAGAATCCGGCGCTCATGGACATGGAGAGAAAGTCGAGTGCATTGACCACGAGGCAGCAAGGGCATTCACTCCCGACCGAAATGTCAGTCAGCTCATCACCCAGCTCTCCATGCAGATGACGAGGATGACCAAAGATTTGGCAGCATTGAACGATAAACCTCAGGAACGATAGAATATATAGTCCAGGTCGCCTCAGTAGCAAAGACATTCTCGCTCAAGGTCAGTGAGTAAGAAAGAGGAAAACAATCCGAATTGGTTGAGTTTCTACCCACTACAAATTCAAGGCTGATGCGAAAAAATGCATCGAACCATGCAACTGGAAGAATTCGGAAAACTAAATGAAGTTGAATCTGGTGCGGCTCGGATTGAAACTACCAACTGCCGCCTAAGCGTAGTCGATGCCGCTGAAGTATAGCGGGATGAGAGATCTCGTGGATACTGGAGCCGCAGTGAGTGTACTTCTTACTAAAAATAGGAACGGTATACCATCTCCCGACTACAACCTCTACATGTGCACTGTAAATGGATCATATATCCGAACTCATGGACAACAAACAACACTCATTGTAGCAGAAGAGACACAAGGAATATTCGATGCAGACATCTTGCAGCGGTGCAATATTATGGTCGACGTAGACTAGTGGATAACACTACGACAGTGGCAACCCCTGGAGTAATCGAACCAACAGACGAACCCTCTATCCGAACTGATGGAGAAATCAACCCTTTCACCGACGTATTGAGCAAGTATCCAAACGTAACCAGACCGACAATACTCCCGAATAGTGAAACATCGCATGATACACCCTATCGAAACATCTAGATCACCCATCTATGCGAGAGCAATGCCGCTTCCACCTGACAAATATACTCACGTAAAAAAGGAATTCGTGAACTTGGTAGACTCGAACATATGCCAACATAGTTCCAATCTTGGGCTAGTCCGTTGCACGTCGTGATGATGAAAAATGGAGAGTTACACCTCTGCGGTGATTACAGACGCCTGAACAGTGTGACAAAACAAGATCGATTTCCGATTCCAGCACTTAAAGACTTTATTAATAACTTGCATGGACAAAAAATATGTTCACGACGATAGACTTAGTGAGAGCATATCATAAAATACTAATAGCTGAAGAAGATATCCAGAAAACTGCAATTATCACGCCTTTCGGACTCGAAGTGTTGCTTAAGATTGCGTAACAGTGGACAGACTTTTCAACGTTCCATGTCTTCAGTACTCCAAGGTTTGGAAAACGTATTCTGTTACATCGACGACATACGAATAGCATCAGCAAATGAGCTAGAACACATGGAGCATGTCGAAGAGGTGCTGAAAGACTGGACGTCACTGGTATTACAATCAACGTGCGTAAATGTGAATTCAGCAAGAAGGCGATAAATTAATTATCTAGGATACAACGTCGACGAAACTGGCATAACACCACTACCTGAACGCATTATAGTCATTTCTGAACTGAAACCACCTGAAATAGTGCAACAACTGCACATATTTTTAGGAATTGTCAATTTTTACCTTGAGTGTATACTTCAAGCCGCCGAGTATTAGGCAAATGCCGCCCAGCTCAAGTTGCTCTATTGACGACAGGAAAGAACCAGCCTTGCCTTCTATAAAGTAATAGTTCCACTCCCTACTCAAAAGTTAGCCTTTTCCGGCATCAACGACGGTTATAAACGTTAATAGCGGTTTTATTTTTTATTAAATTTTGTTTTTTAAAAGAATCATTTTAGTATCCGAGTATAAAACACAGACAGATTTGTATCATGAACGCAGAAACGATAAGAAGCCCACTTCTACGTGGCCGTAAGCAACACACAATATATCTATTTTCTTCTAATTAAATTTTTTAAAGTTTAGATATTTTCTACAGCTATAACTACAATAGACTTAAAAACGTTTCTTCCATTTGGCAACCTGGCAACTACCTTCAAATTACTCGGAGCGCATTTATTAAGCGCTCTAGAATACTCCATATCCAAATGGGACGTCGATCTGGGTATCGACGATAGACTTCTGCAAGTGTCTGGTCTAAGGGTAGGTAGTCTACAATATATCGAAGCCGATCAGCGCCGGCGGCCGCGTCAGCAGCGTCGAAGTCATTTGCCAAACCTGCGACAGAGAAATCTTGGAACGGTTGGACTCGACCAAGACTTACGAAATAGTCGGAACCAATTTTATAACCGCCGATGGAGATGGATTCGTGGACATACTCAAATATCTGAACAATTTGAAAATTCTGGAAGAAGAAGCAGAAGCAATAGGAGAATATATCAGAAAATACAGCCCAGTATCTTCGATTTGGGA
This sequence comes from Micropterix facetella, assembly GCA_027564375.1. Classification (NCBI taxonomy): domain Eukaryota; kingdom Metazoa; phylum Arthropoda; class Insecta; order Lepidoptera; family Micropterigidae; genus Micropterix; species Micropterix facetella. Next base: position 26,369,707 of record JAOPUG010000333.1, on the reverse strand, counting down.
TGGGCGAATCAAGATTGTACGATAGGGAATGCAAAATCGAAAATAAAAGAAATCGGCATTAAATATGCATTTGTGGAGGAGAATAAAGCGTCACCATGATTTTTTTTTTATTTATCTCACATACCATGATCCAAAACTATGCCGCACAGGGTTATTTCGGTTAAAAAGGGACAGTCACAGACTGCGCGGCCTTTAAACATAAAAAATATTCACTCAATCTGAATCTATCAGTGTTTAATTTATACGAAAGCAAACTTAGAAAAGCACTTGAGTTTAAATAACCATACATAAAACACGCAATAAAAATCACATTGTAATTCCCAAATTGCGACTGTGTTTCTACCAACATCCATTTTTATATTTGGGTTTTAAATTGTTCAACTTGTTGTCATCCCAAATTAAAACACTCCAAGATTTTGCATTTAAAAAATGTATAAAAATAAACCCAGCCCTGCATGCTCTCTATACTTTGGATATATTTGATAAGGCTAACTTGGAATTTAAAAGATAATTATGTATAAAGTATTTATCATATAATATCATATATTTATCACATATTTATCATATATCATTTATATTATAGTATTTATCAAATCTATCCGTTAATTCTTGAATAAACATATTTTTCAACATATACATATTTTTCAACATATATTTTTCAACATATTTTTCAAATACGTGATGTTGATTTTATTATATTGGGTATTTTATTTACTTATTTTTTTTTTGTTAATGCATTTTGTTTTGTATTCAGTTATCTTAGTAGTATGTCTGGAGTTGATTATTCTTGAATAACTAGCCGCTTTCGTGGTTTTGCGGTTGCAAAATAAAAGACATGAATAACTTTTGAATATTAATAGGTTTGGGTCGTAATATAGAATAGCCCTTACTAATTCATGGTCATTTATATAATTCGATGGATGACTTTCGTGCTCGTACTTGGGTCACCAGTGTCGCGTTCGTGGGTTTGCGGTTGCAAAATAAAAGACGTGATCTAAATTTTTGAATATCATATATTGAATAAGTGGTAACATACATAGAATGGCCCTTACTTTAGTGATTCAGCCTCCTGTGGTCGCGCAATCCGCGCGGCATTCCCCAATGTGCACTTGGCGCTGACCTGGGGCGTCAGATGTGTCCAGCCCAATGGCTGGACATGCGTCAACGGTGGACCCGTCGTCGAGTCGACTTCTGTTGTACATGTTGGGGGGTCGGGAGACCAGCCGACGCGTTGGACTGATGACCGTGACGGAGACTATCTTTTGGTAGCCATTCCCGGTTGCTGCAGGTAGGCGGCGGGGGTCACACCGACGCGATAGGGCTGTCGACGACGGCGAGGTCTACCTTCCGTAGCCATTCGCTGTTTTGTTAACTCACGTGCAGTACTCTATAAGTGCGCGCAAACATCACTCGGCTCGCGCGCACGACTAATTCACAAAGCTTCATTTGCACCCTCGGGAATATCCCTTATCTCTGTTAATAGAGAATACCACTATGTTACAGGACTTCTGAAACTGCTCCTGATGATCCAGCTTATTTTCAAGAAGAAGTATTTTATTCTTATGCTCCTTATTTTTTTTAAATTTCGAAGTTTTTTACCATGTCTTTGACTCCCATTTTTCAGGTTCTCATACCGGTACGTTAACAAATCCACCATATTTTGCAAATCATCATTTCGTTTTCCAACTCATTTAGCTTGCTTCTTGGACTGAAAAACGTTCCTTAAGTGCCTCAAGAATATATTTTTAAAATGATTCATGTCTTAAATCCAATAGAGTCTCCAAATTTTCAGTTGATTGCGAAGTTTGTTGCATTTTTAGGAGTTGTTGCAAGAGTGATGATATCTGTGGTACTTGCTGAGTGGTTCGTTAGCGTCAGGGACGGTGATCTTTCAGGGAAGAATTTGGCTAATGTATTACTTCGAGTTGATCTTGGCTCCACTATCTTCCAGGTCTAGGCTTTATCAATCTCCAGTTATTTTTCTGCATAGTCGAGAGGCCTTTAAACCTTTCTAGAGTCATAAACAGGTAGGAGTAGTGTAATTGTGCATAACAACGCCCACATTTCAGCGATTCATCGGCGGTTACGACAGTTTTACATTGTTTACATTTCATTTTAAATGTTAAATATAAATTATTAGGTATAAATAAATTAACACCAAACTCTATTAACAGTCTATCCTAGACAACGGTTGCAACATCGCCGAAACTTCGGTTGCTGAAAAACTTTTGGCGGTAAATTCGTTAATCTTATTTATTTATAATCTATTAACGGGATTACACAAGCACTGTTGTCGTGGGAAAGATGACGTTGACGCTTCGGCAAGTGGATAATATAAATTATACCAATGTTGTAAGGCCAATATAAAAAATATGAAAATAAAAAAGGTCGGCTGAATTTGTATCAACACTCATTAATTCACTCGCGACTTGATTGTTTGTCAACGAGCAGCAGAAATAAAAAAAAGGTGATGATATTAGATGTTATGAATTTATCGTACGATAAATTGTAGCGATAGTCGTGTCCAATTCAGTTGCAGTGGACGTCGGCGGTGGTCGCCGCGGCCGGGAGTGCGCATGCAGGGTAGGTGGTCGTAACAGTTGCTGTTTGCTGATAGGTGAATCATTTGTTAGAAACTGACAGCTCAGATGGCCGAAGTGAATGATGTTAAAAAGATACATTTTCAAAAAATTCATACTCACGAATACGGATTTCAAACTTCGCAGAAGTAACACCCAATACGTGGTACGACGTCCCCCCTGCGCTGGTGCCCTTATCGATCTGGTCTGATTTTTAATGTTTTATACAAATATTATGGAGCGTCAAAACATGCGTGTAATATGAACAATTATCTGTATTGTATCGAGTCATTGAATTATGTGCGATTTGTGATCTGATAATAAATACTTTGTTGAATTTTATCTGCCAATAAATGATTTGTTGAATTTGATCTGATAATAAATACTTTGTTGAATTTTATCTGATTATAAATACTTTGTTGAATTTGATCTGATAATAAACACTTTGTTGAATTTGATCTGATAATAAATACTTTGTTGAATTTGATCTGATAATAAATACTTTGTTGAATTTGATCT
>JAOPUG010000333.1:26241185-26260492 GCA_027564375.1 Micropterix facetella | reverse complement strand
GTCAATTTATCCCATTCCTATTACTCAGTAATTTTTCTTTTATGTATTTAAAAAAAAATCTACTATGGTACTCAAACAGGTTTTATTTTATGTTTATTTATTTAAAGTAAAGCAAGTGATAAACATTACTGCAACATTACAAAATATTCGTGTTTGAACTAGTAGCAGTAAAAAAGGACACTACAGCATCTTGGCCACTATATCAACGCCACCTAACTAGGGCTAGGCCTGTACTAAGGCAGGCGTACCAGAAAATATTGATAAAATCAGGCGTTTCATGATAAATGATATTAGTGTAATTTAAGGAAAAACAAATGAAACTGGAACCCTCGCCTGATTTATAAAACGAAATTTCAATTTAACTGCAATTATCTCTGAATATTGTAGCATATTCTATTCTGGCAGAATATTCTAGCATACCCACGAGATATCAACATCATTTAGACCATTGATAGTGTTACAATTTTTTGTATCTTGTATTAGATATCTCTAATGATAGAAGCTGCCTACGAGAAATAATTAAAAGTATTGCAATAGCATAATGTGCAATGACCGGGATGACTAATAACTTGAAGAACTGAGGCATCACCGTGAATACTAATGTCCGTTCCGAGTGTTGGTTTCCCCATATCCATAGATGATTTTAACAAGGGTGAAACAAAGAATAATAGTATTCAAAACTTAAGGCTGGAGGCGAATGAGCTTCTAGCGATGACCGACGATAGTCCATAAACAAAACCTTTTAAAACACACCACTGAAAGATGAATAACAAATTCAATTGCTAGAAGACGTTCAGTTGCTAGAGAGAGTGCGGAGACGTTTCATCAAAATTTCAACGAAATTGAATCAAATGCAATAAAAGGAGAGACTGTCGACGTTGACATTGCCTACTCTATAGAACAGGTGAAAGCGAGACGCACTGATAAGTTGCTACATGAATATGTGTAACATCCCCAACATAGTGCCAATATCAATTTACGTGGACGTTCTTTGAAACTGGCCAAGACAGTTTTTCACATATATCACATAGATCCTCTGAAGAATGTCATCTTGAATAGAGTTGTGTTGACATTAATAAATGGAACCGCATACTTCAGAAAAATATAATTGACTGACACGGTTGACAACCACGCAAGTCACATAAAAATATACTTCATCAATTAGCGGACAAAGATGTAAATAACTCTAACTAAACAAGGAGCAATTTTAAAAAGAACAGGTTTTTTTTATTAATCAAAGGGCCAAACTCCGCAAAAATCGCAGAACTCCGTTGACAAGCCACACCGAGAATGGTCGGTACTGAATTTAAAGATGAATGAAGGTGGTAGAAAAGTTCTCAGTTATGATATAGAATTAACAATAAACGTGTTTTTTTCTGGAGAAGCACTGAATAAATTGACAAAATCGATAGTCATCGTTATCCGCAAAAAGGGAGATAAATCGTTTGGAAAATTATACCCGATATCCCTTTTAACACATTTTTTCACATTTTAACAGCCATTTAGATGTTTAATCGATTATTTTCGATTGAGTAAATAAGTAGATTTGGGCAGACTGCATCATTATAATAGAAAGGGAAAAGGCATATCAGGAAAGCGGAATTTTGGGAGGCAGACGGAACTACTTAGGTCATAACTACAGCCTGATTTGAAATGCTGGTCCTCAGTGGAAGGATGAAGATGGTGACTGGTACAGACCGGGGTTGACCAAGTATTTGAAAGACCTATGTCCGAAGTTTGAATTAGTTACTTGACTAATTAAATGTGTCTTAAATATACAAGTCACAAATTAACAACATCAAAAACTAGTTACAGATAAAAACACACAAAATTCTGGTATCTTTATTAAGTTGAAATTAACATTTAATTTTGCGAGACGACCGGTTTCTCGCGAATATATTTGCATTATCATTCTAAATAGTATTGTTTTTTTGCTAACAATTAATGAAGCCTTCAAAATATGTAGGTAAATTGAAAATCTTAAGAGGAATCATTAATTTTACGTCTTTTATTTAAAGAGTCATCTTTATCAGAAAAAATCGGGTTGTATCCATTTTGGATATTTTGGATTTGGATATTTCAGTTACGGACTCAATTGTAACATCTGTCTTATCAATCGTTTGCAAATCTGTAGGGAGATTGTATAAGCTTTGACTTTCATTATCCGTTGAAGTCTGGAGTAGAGTATTTATTACCCTTTCATTATGTCTGGGCGCTATTTTTAAGTCAGCAATACAATACGTAGATTAAATGATACACATATCCCGCTGTTTTCTACAGCTCGAGTGACTTCTATCGTTAGATAACCGTAGGAAACCTCCTCGTTTTGTATCTCAATTATTCACGATTGATTTCCTCAGTGCAGTCGATAGAATTATCGCCATTTTTTGACTGCAATTCACAACACTAAGGTGCGGGAATTAGACCAAAACAATCGTCACCGCTTAGGCACTTTGGCATTTGACAGGCTGTGAAATTGATTGGACCGTTCCGTGCGAGACTGCCCGATTTGAGAAAAGTATTATTTTGTAATTCATTGAAAAAAAGCGCAGCGCCGCAAAGAGACGACTGCTGCGGTGTTGAATTGTATCGCAATGTTGCGTTTCGAGAATTATTTTATTTCCGCATTTTTTGTGGTACGCGCGGGAAACTCAACGAACATAGATTGCTGAGGCAAAATACAATACATTATTTTCAAAACTTCTCTTTCAATCACTTTTTTTAACAAACTCCACTCCAAACAGTTTTAGCATTTTAATAAATAACCAGAATCTTAGGAATAAAAATGACTATCACCAATACGCCCTGCCTAAGCTCAATGTTTTTAAGCAGTGATTTGATTATGCAACCGTTTATTTATGTACCTGGATGGGCCAGAAAGGAATGCCCTTTCGTTATGTGGATAAAAATAAAACGTATTAAGTAAATCAAACAGTAAAGTCCATTCTTATAAAATCAGTTTTTTTAATTACATCATCAAGATGGCATCTATCGCGGCGTTGGAATTCGTCCATTCTGATCTTAGACTTCGGAACAAGATATTGTCGATATTATTAAAAAGGTCATTCATCAGATCAACATTTTTTTTTTCTTTGAATAAAGTCCGTATCCTTCAAATCTTGCACTATCTGGATTTTATACGAATGAAGCCCCTTTTCAAAATTCGACGCAAACTGCTACGAGGTATAGTTAGCGTGATCACCATATGTCGATATCCTGTTGACAACCTCACGTTTTCACCTTCTGTTGATACCATTGTTCCCCCTCTCGGTGGTTAATTCACTGTTGATCCTGTCTCTCTTGAATTTTTCTACCCATAGTTTGATCAAATTAACTGAAGGGCTTTGATTTAGATCGAGTAAATCGTAGTTTATTAGAAAAAGTCAGCGTATGGTAACGTAAGAATTATTGTTTCGGAAAAATGTCTCTACATGCACTCTATGCTTCCGTAAAAGTCGCTATCATAACTAAATTTCCAAGAATTGTGCGAGCCGACGCGGCAAGCCCACTATCGGTTGTTATGGTGAGAGAACCGCCCCACTATCGGTTGTTATGGTGAGAGAACAATACTACAAGTGCAGTATTATTTGTATTTGTAAGTGCATTCCTTTCTGGCCCAACCTGTAGTAGCCTCCATACACGGATCAAGTAAATAGGAAATAGGTATTTATTTACAAAATGTCTAATAAATTTTAGTAGAAAGTGTATTTTATCCATCGATAAGTTTCTTTTACTTGTATTTTGTTTACTATCCCGCTAACCTCATAATTCTAGTTTTTTGTTTCCCTATGGTTTTCTCTAAAAAAAAATATTCCCTGTTATCGGTATTATTTTACCTCGATTGTTATTAGTTTTTTAAACTCAATTCTTGACTCTTTCGTGTTTGATTATTGTAAGTAATATGACTGCCTGATCGAGTCTATGATATCTACATAGACGGTGATTTATTGTAATAACTATGTAATACCACTAATTAATGTATATATTATCATTTAATTAAGGTTATGGGTTGTTCTTAAAAATGTTGCATTGCTAGGTACTATTTAATTACAATATCTGTCATATTCCACAGTGTTTAATGATTTGTTTTGGAAAAAACCAAGGTGTACTATATTTCATGAATTTAAACATGTTCTCTTAATATATCTACATTATATTGTGATAACATATTGATAGCAATAGATGAAATGTATTAAATAGTAAATATATTTTACTTTGTCTATTTTGAGAAACCGCTCAATAATGTCATCCATTTTTTTATTCAAAGTCTTTTTTAATACGGCGTACAATTAATATTTTAATCGAATACATAAATAACACAAATTACCTAAATTTTTCAAATTTATATCCATTTATACGTATCATAATGATCATGCTTCGGTGGTTATTAAACGAGTAGATTGATGATAGCAAAATCGAAGATTATTATCGAGATGAGACTTGTTTTGCGAAACATTTTTATTTTATGACTTTGCGAAATAGCATTAAAACGTATGAATGTCGGTATTTCTAAATTATGTCTAATAATAGGTTGCGCGATGTGTCATTATTGCAAAACCATATTAATATTGCAGTGCATAAATCAACGTTGGGCATAATTTCATTATTTTCAATATCAAAATGTGAACTCTTACTTCTTTTAATGTGCTATCTAAACTAATGGACCGATTTAGTTTAAAAAAATGGCATGTGTTAGAGTACTTGTAATTTCGGAACGAAATGCAAAATGTTGATCCAATGTTTGTCTTCCAATTTTACAAAAAATTGATGGAGACTTGCCTGGATAAAGCTAGATATTTTTACAACATAGAATTATGCGAAGTATTTTTTCAGTGTTTTGAAGTAGTTGCATTGAAATCCAACAGATGGGTTTATTTTTAAAATATTTTGTGTTTAAATTTTCAATTAAATGACAGAAATTAGGTACGTGATAAGTACCAATTTATAATTATATTAATTATTCTTCGACATACCTGTTATTCCTTGTACATGGTAATTTTTTCAGTAGAAAGTTTGTTGAGGATTCTGCCAATCCTCTTTCCTTAGTCTCGAGGAAAACTGATTTGTTGAAGATAGGACCAATGTTTTTGAAAATTGTTAGATCTTTGCTATTATAACTCGATGGAGAGTTACGTATCTCAGATTAAATTTGAGATATGTGAATCATATTATGAAGAACTAAAAGAGAAGAAGGGACGAGAAATCTCTTTTGTAACATTGTCCACAATAATTTCCTTAAAAATTCAATATTTCCAGCGAAAGTCGAATAATCAAGAGTAGGTATAGGCAAGAACTGGCAAGCATTGCGAAGAATGCGGTTTGAATAATTATACCTCCAGTATTTATTTATTTATTTAACTAGTATTAATCCATAATAAAACATTTGCCTACTTACTTATTTAGATATGTAATGATTACAAAAATTGTGAATAGCAAGAAAATGCATAGTCGATGCTTTAAGGCAAGGGAGTGTCGAGATTAACCTAACTAGGCCGAGGCCTGTTTTAAGGTGGCTTTTAGTTTGCCGATGCGTAGATGTGTCATCGTCCTTCTAGTAGTTAAAGAAAAAAAACGTAAATGTGTCAGCTAAGGAAATAAAACAATAACGTAAATTTAAATTAAATGAAGAGCAATCGCAATGATCCAAATGATATTCATCAATATCTAAAATATATAAATAAAACAATAACTTAGAATTTAAATGAATACAAATAATAGTCATCAATATCTAAAATAACTGAACAAATATCTAAATCAATGACCTAAAATTGAAATTAAATTAATACTAATCAACATAGCGAAAGACTTAACATAATCCAGACGCTAACTAATTGAACGTAGACATTGCACTCGCATACTACATGCGTTATTGTCTTTCATGAAAAGAAAACCATTTTGAAAGCAAACAAAGAAAACAGAAATCGCAAACATTTCTAGGCGGCGACCTGTTGAAAGGCGGTCACACAATGTCTTATGAAAACCCAACGAAACGTGTCGTCGAAAAGAAAGGAGTAGTGTCGTAGAGATAGTCACGTGGAAAAGTGGGAATACCCGACGGCTCGTGTGGTGCAGAGTCGTTCGATCCGGTGGAAGGTTTTACTCTTGCGGTTGATAAATTTAAAAGAGTGGTTGCACTACACGAAGATTATTTAATAGCATTGATATGCTTTCCTGGTAATGACGTCATATTCTTCATTAGGATTCGATATTGCAGCTTCTTTTGCTAGTGCTATGTTCACAACTGATGTGAATATTACCTACTGAATAGTTGGACGTATTTTTCTTGACATGACAGATATGTCTGTTATTAGGACTTATAATTCACCTGGGAATCTGCATGGTTTACCTAATTTCCTTATTCTCGACGTCCAATGTGCGACGGTTTAATTTCATTCCTTTTTTGAACCATACCATTGTCTTCTTTCTGCAAAAGTAGATCTCACAGGCTTCAATTGCTTCACCAAATTTTATTTGTTTATTTCCATCAATAAATAATACAAAGCAGATATACATATACATATATCATAACTGAATACGTGTGGCAGATGCAAACATGTAATATTGATGAGGAACGTCTTCAGGCATAATAACAGAAAAAGTAGCGATATACATCGGCAACTTTGGCCCATCCCTTGATTGGAAACCCCTGACTTAACCAAAATAACTTAAAAGCTATTCCAACAAGTTTCTTTAGTTACTGTGATTCCAAAAATACCCATATACGTTATGCTTGCTCTACTTATTGGTCAGATCGTCGTCCATGCCATAAACCAGGATGCATCCGCAGCAGCACCTGTGGAACTCCGATCAAATTTGCTGCCACCTGGTGATGTCTAGGATCACTCAGGGAGGCTGCATACCAAATTTAGTTGACACGGGAGGTCTTCGGACATACGGACAAACAAACAAACGTACAAACGCACGGCATACATCAATCAGACTATATGGCTCATCCCACGTAATACTGCGGACAGGCCAAAAACTGATTTTCTGCACGCCCAGGCGATCCCTGACATAATATAAATGTATATTATGTCAGGGATTGCTTACTTACGAGATTTTTTTTTGAGCTTAAGCCTTCAAGCGACTTGGGGTTCATATTCCTACCTAACTCATTCCACAAAGCTGCAGCTGCGTAGGCGAAACTACCTATATATGTAGCTGTTTTATATTTTGGTATTAGTGCCAAGTGATATTTGCGGCGAGACAATTTTATAAGGGGAAAAAGGTAATTAGGGGTCGGGACACCACGGTGGCGCAACCATTCCCGCTACAAGCAAAATGTATGGAGCTGTTTTGTAGGGTATCTCACCTGGTGTCCGCTTGGTGGCGCAACCAGCACCTACGTATTCACAGAATATTACTGGTCGCACCACCACACTGGTTGCGTAACCACTAATATGTATAGCACTGTAAGGCATCTCACTCACTCACCCACCAGTTGCGCCGCCACTTTCAAGGTACGCTACGACTTACGTCGCAGAAAATTGATAATTTGGATACAGAAAGGTTTATTACCGAAATACAAAGTAGACCATCTATTTGGGATAGTTCCTCGCAGGATTATTCTAATAGAAACTTGAATAAGAAACGCTGGGAGGAAGTTAAATTTATATAGGATGAATTAATTTATTGACGAATTATTTATTGTTGACGATTTATATGTTGACGAATTGTCCTTTCGTAAGGCGATCGGCTATGAAAGGATGAACCATGGTGTCTTAGTAAGACACCACGGCTGCGCGACTGGTGGCGCTACCGTGGTGTCCCGGTGAAATAGGGGCCTTACAGTTCTATTCTAAATTTAGCCAAGTGGAGCTTTTTACGGTGCGCTAAGTTTAGGATCACCGATTTATAGCGGAATGGCGAAACGTGGGTTCTAGGTGGAATATGGGAACAGAACCTGGCATGGGCATTTTAAATCCTCCGAATCCTATATTGATATGATTTGCGCAAATACGGTCCATATGCGCAGTCGCCATAATCGAGCAAGGGTTGATTATGAGAATCCTAACGTTTGTATAAAGGTACGCGCTGATTCTATACAGGGATTTGAGATGAGAAAAGCACCATTTAGTGTTACGCTTTACGTAGGATTCAAAGAGGAAGTGTTCATAATGTGCAAACTACGGGTGAGAACTGTTCATGGAATTCTATTGGTTTATAACAATATCGATAGGCTTTCACAAGGCTTCAATTAATTCGATTATTCCATATAATAGTGTTATAGACGAAAACCATCTGTGTAATTTGCCTACGTAATTCAAGCGTATAACTCCTAAAATAAAGTTGGATGGATTTAAATATGTACAAATAAAACCAGGTTGATTATAATAAATATATGTATGAAATCTTATCTCAAAGCGCACAACCATCAGGATGTAATTAGCCTCATTTCCACGCCAGATGACGAAGTTGTATTCTTAAATGCCTCTAACAAGAGCAGCGATATTAAATTGTCTACATATGTGTATTACAAACTTAAATGTTTAAAATATGGGCGTGAAAATACAATTGCGAATCAAATTTAACGCTTAGATTCTTGACCTCGGAAAATATGTTTACTATACTGTCCATGTAATAATTGTATATAATAAACAAATATTGACGTTGAATTCTATTTTATTATCGAGAGCCCAATCAGAGAAGCAATCATATCGTCGACCGTCTGGAAAAAGGGCATATGCTGAATAATGCACTTTTTAGTTATGCCCACTACCAAAATTGCCAAGATACGCTCTAAAAATCTATCTAGGAGGCGTATTTTTAGAAATCACCTGCATAATTTTATTCCATTAAATTAAAAGTCCATTAGGTATGTTTTTTTGATCAATATGAAATCTATCAATATTATATTAATATACGACTCTGTCAGATTTTTCATATTTTGATACTTTCTGTCTTTCTTACATTTCGTATGTACATCGCGTAAAAAATATGTATTATACGTCTTTTAGTGAGATTGTTTACTGATCCAAAATCATCATATCAAATTTCACGTGCTTTGCGAGTTATATACCTATTTTGTGCATTAGGTATATTGTTGAATATGAAAGCAGTGACGGGATTATAAGCTGTATGTATTTCAAAATAAATAACATTGAATTAATGGAACTAGGAAACAGAAAAGCCTAATATTTAATTGTTTTCCATACAACTTTGGTGACTAGAATAAAAATTCTCTTGTAGTTTAATTAAAATTTATTAGATGCATAATTAAAATTGGATTAAGTATCTAGAGTAGTTCTAATTATCTTTCGCATACACCCATTGAATAATCTGTCAAAAGGGCGCATGTGGATTTTTAAAATAAAAAAGTGCGAAATTTCTTAAATTAAAAGAAATTACTTATTCGAGTTATCTATGTTACATGGCGTAGATTACATTATTGTAGGAGCTTAACAGTTATGTTAATCTGCTGCAATAATATCCTATTACTGCCTAACTAAGGTTAATAATATTCTTGTTAAAACCACCCAGGGATTTCCTCACCACTCAACATGTCTGTCATGTTGAAACATTAGCAATAATTTAGATACGTACTTTTATCAACCAATACTGTCTTCACTCACCATACTCATGCCATACAAATTAAATCAAACATTACATAATTTGACGGCAAAGATAAACTTCTATTAAATAATAAATAAAATTATACATTGGTAATTTACAAAAAGTAGATGAAACGTGAGAATTCTAGTGTCAAATAGAGATGGCCATGTAATATGCGTAAATTAATATACTGGGATGCGTGTGTTACTACACACGGCAAAAAAATTTGTTGCAATTATTTTTATGGAATATACTTATACAATTCTCTCAGACAATAATAAAATTACCATTAAATTATTGACAGTGTGACTGACGATTACAGAGGGGAAGGAGGGGGCCGTACATTAGTATAATACAGAGGAGTGCTATTGGTGTTACAAATCTCCATAGTACTTGATCATCTTCTATCCTACTGTTGCGTTTCTTCGAATATTTTTTTTAACAAGTTTCGTTTATCATAAAAAAACTCGCATATTCAACAACTCAAATAATAATCAAATGTCTAAATTAAATAATTATACTGAGCTACAAATGAAAGAGAGATAAATAATTTATTATTATTTTATGCATATGAGAGATGGCTCGCATTATTTGGTTTAAGATAGCATTCTATAAAATTATTCAAGTGGTATTACTGCTTAATAGATTCCTTATATTTTCTCATTTGTATATATTTTTCATTATCTTTCATCTTCTAAGGGAAAAGATTAGCCCCTCATTGCATTATTGAGTTGGAAATATTATGATATACCTACTGTTACAAAGATCTATTCACCCAATATTCGAAATATAGACAACATTTTAAACTTGAAAGTTTTGTAAAATATTTCTGCTTCTTGCTGTTTTAGCTCTAGATTTAATAAGTGAGTCAGTTATGGAGTACCACTCTAACTAACATCGCATCACAAAATGAAAATAAAATCATAATTAGAAATATTTTATCTACAAATATTATACCAATAGGAATGTTATACGATATACTAATAGTTATACGAATATTATACGAAATATTAAACGAATAGATGAACGTCTAATGTTTCGTTTGACGTTTGAAGTTTTATTTGATAATTTTCAATATCTTATTGGAAATATGCAAGGAAATTACGATAACAACCAGCCAACATGACTTTGATGATTTTCAGTTTTCGATTTTCTCCGATTCGAGATTCTGATTCCGATTTGAGAATCCAATAAGACATGCCAGTATCAGTTTATAGGTACGTCAATAAGTTAATGAATCCTATAAAGTGGTTGGAAACGTGTTAAAATTAATTTGTTTTCAGTAAAATTTAGCAAAAAATAAGAACTACGAAAAAAATAATGAAAAAAACTAGCAATCTTCGAACGCTTTCCAATTTGTGTAAAGAGATCTTCAACTTCGTCTTTGGCTTTGAGATTACCGGAATATTGTTTATTTTATATCTCTACAGCGATTATTATGATCCTCAGTCAAAGCATTTTTGAACATATTTTATGAATTTCATCCAAGGATTTCTCGCTACATAAAATATACTGCCGTATAAATGTTTGTTTACATCTTACCTTATGTATGATGATAATTTATAACAGTATCATTTGCTTATTGCGTGAATCTAATTTATAGTATGCCTTTTGCCTGTTACTTTAATATCAACCATCTTATGGCTTTCGGTGCGATTTTAATATCAACCAACTCAAGAAAGTACAATGTACACGTACTTGACAATAAATGGCAATATTGCATGCATACATATGAGTGTAATATGTATTATTATCATGGTACCGACCCGTCAACTCTCGAGTCTGTCGTCCTCACTCCAAGGATAACAGCCTACGTACAATTCGCGAAGACATTCGGCAGCCCATATATGTAAGCGAGAATGTAAATAAAAGTACCTTACAGTGTTGATACTTGACATCGGCACACTGGGTTGTTGAATATATATATCCTCGCTAATCGCATCATCTCTGCTTCCCATTTCCGTTGTGAATGCAATCAGAGTTTATTCAACAATGCATTATATTATATGTTAGTTAAAGTAAGTACTGAAAGTTTCTGGAACTGGCCACGTGCGTTAAATATGTTAAATAACAGGAAAAGTAGCAATATACATCGGCAATTTTGGCCCGTTTCGTGATTGGTATTCCCTGACTTAACCAAAATATTAAGTTAACTTAAGTTGGCATGAGCCAAGTGCAAAATATTTTCCACGTACACATGAAAGTTCGGAAAATTTGTTCCAGATGGATACCGCATGAGTTAACGGAAGTTCAAAAACGACAGCGTGTAGAGCGGTGTGATAAAATGATTTGAAAAATGACGGAAAGCAATAATTACTAATATATGATATCATAATAGGAGACGAAAGCTGGGTGTACTGTTACGAACCTGATAGAAAGAGACAATCGGCAGAGTGGATCTTTCTTTTGGAGGATTTGCCGAGGAAAGTCAAGAAAGATTGAAGCACTGGTAAAATGATGGTTGATGGTTCTTTTTTAGCAAGACAGGACGATTACACGACATATTGAAAACCAAAGAACAGTCACTGCAGGTTGGTATGTTAATATTTACTTTCCCAGTGTTTTAGAAGAAGTTCGTGTCAAGCTTCCTCCCAGCAGAGTGCATCCATCACGATAATGCATCCGCCCCTTCCGCTAAGATGACGATGGCGAATTTAAAGACCTCAAACGTGGAACTAATGACGTATTCCCCATACAGCCCGGACTTGCACCCTGCGATTTCTTTTGTTATACAAAAATTAAGGATAATCTTCGAGTTATTCGGTTCAAACAAATTCTTTCACCGACTTTTTTATACATAGGATGAAAACTTCCTGACAAATGGGGCGCGATAGTACATGACTGTCTGTTAAAACATTGTGACTAGAGGGGAAATTGTGAATGTCACATTTTAAAACTATAGTATTAGGTGTATTATAAACTTTAAAGGAACACGCTCGCTCGTGTGCTGGTCACTGCCGCTCGGCATTTATGTTGTGAAAGTTTCGCTGCGCGCTGTTCGTTGCTTCTACCACTTCTACTAACATAACATTCCCTCACGACAGCTGTTTCGAGATGCGATGATGCGCGGTTGTACAAAAATGGCCACATAAAATAGCCAACCAACCTGCCATACTGAATGGGTAAGGCACGTGCTGCGAACTAAACATAAATTGGGGGGTACACTTTGGAAAATGTGGGCGCACTTATATTCAATGTATATATCAGTGATGTGGGAATCTGTTTCCAGAACTCTAGAACTAAGCACATTCTATACACAGACGATATTATGGCATACTCTACTATTTCTGCCTAGAAAAAGCACTTTCATAACAGTCTGAATGCTATGAAAGAAACTGGATTTTGATTTCAGATTATTGGCCGATCCAAAACAGTAGGTTTATTCGGGACCCGTTGTACCTGACTCAAATACAAATAAACGACGACGCTTTCGTTCGGGCTTGTCGGGTGCTATAGTCGCCGCATCACAAAGTGGTCACTCGCGACGAACCATTAGAATCATGGGATCGCTTTCGCACTTCCATGGCCTAACGGAGAGTGACCGCAGATACCTGCCGGTCGGTCGCCGAATTTTATGGCTTCAGTGACCACTTTGTAATGCGGTGACTATATTCGACGCCACAGACCAGGTAAACGCGACCGCGCAGCGCGGAGCGGCCAGGCCGACTGACTCTGACTACCTGACTGACTGCCTCGGCCAAGGCGGTCGGCTCAGCTCGCGGGGCAGCTCCTATCCGGGAGCCTCCTCGAAGAGGGATCAACCTGGTGAATCCGCCGTGCGGTGGATCTGGGGACGAAAACTCGGGCAGAACTGGACAGTTAGCGCTCGGGGCTGGAATACCGGTCGTGTTGTCACTGACTGATACCCGGAGGGGTTTAAAAGCGTATGCTTCTTAAGAAAACGGGGGTATGTAGGCACCTCAAGCTGCTTAGCTTTAGAAACGATTCGTGGGCCACCCGATTTCGGGTGAGATGCCGAGCAAAGGACGCCCCGTATCCGCGATAGTTCCAGTTAGGAATTGCCACTCGCTTGAGGTAGAGGCCGCGCAAGCTACCTCGAACCCGCGACTAAATGGGTGGTCGGAGGAATCCGACTAAATCTGGGAGCAAGGGCACGAGGGGGCCCACTGATTATGAAAATTCCCAGTGCCTCGTGGTAAGGAATGGACTCCTGCGGGCTGAGGTGGAGCTTGATACGTGGATTTGTCTTCGTCCATCAAGGCTCTGTGTTTCACCTCGGGGTGGAATAGCGATAAAGTTCGTTGAAACGCTCCGGGGTGGACTGGTCCGCCCGTAGCAGGTGGCAAACAAAGTTGCCTCGCAGACTGGACTTGAACAAGTGGATTCGCCCATTCCGTAACATATCGTTGTCAGTCAGGATTATTGATTTATCGCTTCATATATTTTAATTTTTCATTTAACGATATGTATGTAGCCAAAAATACGCTACCATCGATCCAAGAAAATAAAAATTCAGCCCAGATTAATTGTAAGACGACCTGTAAGGTAGTCGAAATAATTCGGTTCGCCCTACCAAGCAAGAAAATTCCCGAAAAAGACCTCACAATATTAGTAAAAGCTCATTATCATAATTCCTAATTATGAATACATTTTAGTGTTTTGCTTTATTTTTTCCTACCAATAAATCGATTTTAATTGGATTCGAATTATTATACCTAGGATCAACTCTAAACAAATTATATCGAAAACATGGAAATAAGCTAATATTTTATTATGAAATTTACATCGATTATTCTTGATTCATTAGAAGCTTACATGTATGGTATGACGCACTTCCTTGAAAAAAAAAACAAGAATAATAAAACTAAAATAGCAACGTTTGCCTATTCGGTTCAAGTTTCTCAAGCGACCTTTATTATATATTATTAAATCGAGCGAATTAAATATATATTATATTTTTGCCCAAAATGTGAGTGAGCTATTTGCCAATTTCAGTGTTTATTGCTAAAATTAAATTTATATCCGATTTCGTCGTATATAAACCTAACTGCTATACCTACCGAAGACAACATTAATGCGGTCATAAATAAAACTGGTTTACACAAACAGCCGGATTCACAAAATTTTACATCTACGTCACCGCTTTACTGCCTATTTCGACATTTAGATATTAGCAAAACGCAGTAAAAATGTGTTTTCGAATCACTATATCGATTTCTGTGGCTATTATTGTTGTTTTAAATATTGGAAAAGTGTAAAAAGAAAGTTTGAATTTCATAATTCTGATGAAGGATTTACTTATTATTTAGATGTATAATTGAATTATTTTATTATAGAGGAGTTGGGGGCATGATTGATTTTCCGTGATTGATGGCTACCACAATGATTTTCAACCCGAAAGTCATGAAAAAACTCCGAAAAGTCAGAAAAAGAGATACATTTATATGCATGGGCTTTAATTGGACTTTACATAAGTCTAATATTAATACTACCGGCAACTTTTCTACACGGCCTAACCTGAGCCTTCCGATTTTCAGGAATATCATAACATCACTATCATTAGACAGTTCTATGTTTGTTCGTCTTCTCTACATACTATCCTCCTACATAGCACAGAAAATCGTACGGAGTATTTTGCGTTCAAAGCCATCTAGCGCATTTTCTCCCGGTTTGGGGTGAGAGTCCTTGTTTCGGAAGCGTAAATTAAGATTGGTCTATGGCGTTGAGTTCACTCATTCAATGTGGGCAGCCATGTATTTGTTTTCTCCTCATTTACCTCGAGCTGATTTACATTTGCCATACATTATGCTGTTCTGTCCCATGCTAAAAAATATTCTTCGAGGGCTTGTGAAGAGCGTACAATGATATCAATATCATCAGCATACGCCATTAGTTGTACCGACTTATTGAAGTTAGCAGCGGTAGTATCAATACCAGCGTTACGTATTGCCTATTCAAGAGCCAAATTGAAGAAAATGCATGTTAATGCATCTTCCTGTCGTAGCCCACTGATGGATATACAATTTCTCAATGATATAACAATGAATATTGCATATTTTGAAATCACATCAGTCTTAACTTACGCTCCAGAAATATGAACAATCAGGAAAGTGGATGAAAATGATGTCTTTGAACGCAAAATACTACGCAGGACCTTAGGTGCCGTGCAGGAAGATGGCACGACAAGAAGACGAACATACATAGAACCGTTTAGACTGTATAATAATGTGCATGTTGGGAGAATTCTGGAAATCGAAATGGTCAGATGATAAAGCCATGTGGAAGAGATGCGAAATTAACAGCTATTGAAGCGCATTCTTTATGGAAAACCTGAAGGGAATCGTAGAGTCAAACGACCATAACTGCGATAGCTTGATTCTGTAGTTAAATACCTAAAGACTGAAAGAAACTGCATCGGATTCAATACCAAAATGCCAACGCCTGGTTCATCGACGGATCAGGAACAAATAGATGTTCCGGCGTTTACGGCCTCAAAACCAATCACAGAATCAGCATCCCTCTTGGACAACAAGCCACGGCTTTCCAAGCCGAGGTGTTGGAAATCCGCATAAAACTCCAAAATATTAGAATGCATAAAACTCCAAAATCGACTAGAGGTTAAAAATAGAAGAATCCTCCTCTGCTCCGATAGCAGAGCAGCCTTGGACGCTCTTGCTAAAGCCACCACAGAATTATCTATGGCTTGGGACTGTATGCAAGAGCTCAAAAAATTGGGAAAAGCCAACAAAATCACACTAATGAGATCATCTGGCCACCAAGGTTTACCCGGCAATGAAGAGGCCAACAGACTGGCAAAACTGGGCATACTGGAATGCCCGGCAGAGCCAGTAGTTGGGACCCCCTTCGCTATGGGCAAGAAAATCATCAGGGACTGCTTGGAGCAGGAACATCGGGAATCGTGGGTCAAACAGAGCCAATAGGTTGCCGCTCAGCAAAGACCATGATGGAGCAACCACTTCCTAAGGGAACCAGGGACCTGCTTGACATGAGCAAGAAGAGCCCTAGAACAACTATTAGTCTCCTTACTGGATACACGACTGTTATAGCGCATCTCTTCAACCTTGGCTTGACCTAGAGCAAGGATTGTCAGATATATGGTTAAGAACCAGAGGACAGCATACACATCGTGGGTCGCTGTCCGGGCCTTGCGGCGAAAGGGCACAGTTTACTGGGACGACATCTTCCCGAACCCAGCGACTTGCCCAACTTGAAGTTCAGTGACCTATATGGACTGGTAAGTAGAACCGGGCTTCTAGTAGATCACTGACTCAACCACCCAGTGGATAGCTACAAAAGATCTCATAGATCCAGGTGACAACAAGGGCTGAAGTGAAGTCCCCCGCTCATTTTATTACTACTACTACACTAAAGACCTAAATGCACACGGAGCGAACAACTGAAAAGTCAAAGCCCAGAGTGGTCGCAATGATTGCCTATAGACATATAAAATATAAAAGTTTGATAAAATAAGATGATTTTATTTCTGTGAAGTCGTTTGGTTCAAACAATTGTCCTATTTCCTAATGTTCTGGTTAACATGGTTAATATTGAAATGATCACCTCACCAGTTCGTCGAAACGTTAATCAAGCAGCGACTGAGCCAAATGAGCATATTGTCAAACATTGCAAAACCAATTCAACGCTAGTCGGACAATGGGAACGATTGGTCAATTTGAATATAGTGTAAATGAATTAATTCTGAATGTAATCTTGATTCGGTTCGTATTCAGTAGATGCAGAGTGAGTGAAAGTGGGATGTAATGTAACCGCTGAAGTTAATTAAAAAATGATGACTTTTCAGTTTGTAAATTAGAAAACACTTCCGCGGTTTGTCGTACTCTTACAAGTTTTTCATAATTTATACACGATAGCTTAAACGTTATCCAATTTGGAAAGTAGGTAGGTGTCGTAGTATAGACTGGCCTATTGCGGACGTCACTCTTTGTCCATAATTTATTTATTTTTGTTAAAAACATATAGAATATCAATACATTATAAACGTAATCTTTAACGATATCAAAGCCAATGATGTTTTAAATTGTAAACAATATTATTAGCATTGGGTAAACCTCTGCCAGACAGAGATTGCTAATAATTCAAAGGGAAACCAAGATGGTAAATGCCGTTGTGTGTAGCAACAGCGGGTAGACTATTAAGCCACAAGCCTTTATTCAAATCCAATGTATTTATAGATTTATGGCAATATACAGAGTTTGCAACAAACGTAACACAAAAATTAGGCAATATCTTCACATGGAATAACATTTAACTTTCAAATAAATAAACCCACAGCCAGTTATGTCACGCTTGTATGTGATGATCAGTCCCATTCCGCCCAACTAAGTAAAAATTTGTTGTAGGGCAAATATTTTAAACATAGTAAAAAGAGGGCGAAATGTCATACATGGTTAAAAGAAGAATGTCTAGTTTACAAAAAGGGATTTAAAAAAAAATAAGAAAGTAGTTTAGATATACTAAAAAAAGAATTATAACTTTTAAATTGCAATTATAACAAAAACGTAAATAATATAAATATTCAACAGAAAACACAAAAAACAAATTGACATTAAGAACCTTTACGTATTTCATATTCGACTAAGGAATGACAGGGATTGTAGGTTATTATCCGAGTAACCACATGACGAGAGGACACCAATCGAGGGTGGAGAATGCCTCGCGAATACAGACTCAAAAATGGAGGAAAACATATTCCATATTTCGGTAGACTCATCGAATATTTTACCTCACAATTGCTTCTTGGCCAGGTAATTGCGCGTCGGTCTTCTATAGATTTTTGACATATTATTATGACCAGAAGCTTTTTGTGTTATTTTTCAATAATTCCGTCTTATCAATAAATCCATTGTGATGCTGGCTAATTGCATTTTAAGATGTATATTTACATATGGCATTCAATAAGTTCTCAGTATAAATAGGTTCTAATCTCTTTTCGTATAATTTTAAATACTGGCCATATACATTCACTTATAGCCAATAAATAAAAATAATAATGAAAACATTCCCTTGTTCTTTTTTTGTTATTCAAAATGAAAACTACTTTTATATGTGCTTACAAAAATAATTGACAGATCCAATAAATGCATGGCGATAAGAGGGGACTACATTGAAAAATAATTTAAAAAATACATCTGAATTTCTTTGTATTCATACCTATATCGGGAACTTATCAAACGCCCCTCGTGGTATTAAATTCTAATAATTGGAACCGGCTACGCATGTCGATTAATTATTCTTTAATAAAAAGTTCTACTGAGTAATTGATAAAGGCTTCGAAATGCTCTTTTTTGCAAAATAAATATTTGTTTGCTAGTTGTAGCTTTCCCCAAAATATGGAAAGTCCATTTGGAAGTCTATATGACGTAGCGATCAGGGAATTAAAGTAGGCAAAATATACATATTTAGCTGCTGCGTAACCACAATATTTTCAATTTTTTTTTGATCCAGTAATGGATCTCCACAATTTGCTCGCAAATTTGTCCGTTTGGATTGCTCGTCGTAGTTTACTGTCAATAACCTTTTCAGAAAAAAATTACATTGTCAGCAATCTCAAAATCAAAATGTTCCTGTAACAAGGCTGTGAAAGTAAAATGAGATTAATATTGATTTGCTTATATTAAACGACGATTAGCATTAAACAATGTATTAGATAGTCAAGGGTATTTCTTACTCTTTCTAATAATACGACTTACCTCTGTCGCTGCAAATTAAGGACGCGTAGTCTACGAACAGAGAGTAATGTTGTCATCTTGTGA
>JAOPUG010000333.1:26188897-26201588 GCA_027564375.1 Micropterix facetella | reverse complement strand
CTCACACCGCGAGCCACCAGCCACATCCCTGTCCCCTCCCTCTCTGCCTCCCCCTCTCAAAACCCCCTCCCCTCGTCCCTCATCCTTCCTTCGACCACTCCCTCTTCTCTTCCCAAACCTCTTTCCCGCCCGCCGCCACCCAGCCTTACACAGCGTCTACAGAGTTACAGATTTAGTCAGTGAGTCAGTGATCAGCATAACTATATATTACGATGTCATTGTGCGCATACATTTTGAGTTTAAGCAGATAAACCCAGACAGAGGCAATTTATTAAAAGGTTAAAGTACTATGTAAATACTAGTCGCCTAGAATTTGTACGTACGCAGTAATATCGGTTGGAGGTAATCAGTTTTATTCCTAGTGTCATGCCGATGTACTTTCTCGTGGGATATTGCCGAGCTCTTATTGGAATAGAATTCGCAGTGCTTCTTGAGGAAAACTTGAATATACGGTCAATATCCCTGGTTTTTGGAAGTATTCACGGCATGACCGCAGTGGACCAATACCCACGCACGTATGGCTCTTTTCTGTAGTGTGGATATATCTTTGATGTGCGCTGCAGTACTTAGGTACACCATAGAAGAATACCATAGCGGAGATGTGATTCAACCAGCGCGTAGTAGGCTGATATCACCTCATACATCTCCATGCAACTCCTGATGCGTAATAGAGTATAGCTTTTGCATACCTTGCCGAATCCGGCAATATTGAAGTTCCGGTATCCGTATATCTACTGTTATTTTGTTCATGAACTTCTTTATTGAACAGTAATGTCCATTTGTTATCTTTCCTGTTCTGTTTCCTCATTTCATCGTCGACCCACTCCGAGTTCTGTTTACCTTCGTAGTATTCAATCGGTTTTTCTTGTTGTTCAATATTTTCCTTATTTAAAGGTGGAATTTATAAATATAGTGACGAGGGAAAAGCTAAACAGAGATAAAGTGCCTATTTCCCGGAAAACCTTTTTTTAAAATGAAATCACAGGTTCGGCAAGGCTTTTTCACTGTTTGTAAACTGCATCTGTCAACCAAAACACAAATATTTAAACCGAGATAATCTCGTATTACATGAAGTTAGAGTGTATTTATTGTTCTAATTATCATTAAAGATCTGTCATTTACAAAGTTACCTGATAAATATTGTAAACTAGAGAACTATTAAAACCGACAAAGTTGCTAATTAATCGCACACTAAACGATCAATAAGAAGAGAGAAAAATTAAACCATGCTATTATTTGACTTATGATAGTGCTATTTCAAATTTGCTTACGAAGCAGGACAAAGAGGTTTCCGGGCTGGCAAGTGTTCGAATATGGTGCCGAATTACTCGTTCATTACGTACTCATAGGCACTCTTTCAGATTACTTCAGGCGAATCACGTTAACTAAGAAAAATCTGGTCGAGAATGACTACTATCTCAGATGCTGATGGGACAATACAAATAATGCATCAATAAAGTTTTATATGTTATTAAATACTACGCGACTTAATGCAATTATTGTAAAACGATGTGCGATACATTATCATTATTGTAACTAAAACAATATTTAGTGGCCTCTACTATCTGAAAACCAAGTCCACAACTATCTGGTACGTAACACCCATATAATTGCCTGGCCATTATATAAATTGTTATGAACTATATTTACCTCTGTTATATTCTTATTGTACTGTCTCTCTACGTCTATCTGTCAATTGCACTACACGCAATATGGGTGATTCCAACCTATGTTTCTTCCAGTGTTGAATTGCCGTTTCAAAGCTCTCCGACTGTGATGCACTTTCGTTTGGAGAAGAACATTTGGGATGTCCTGAGACGTTTGACCCCCCTCCAGAGAGTAATTCCTCTGCATTGAGGGGCCATTACAGGAGTGACACGATGGATCTCTTATAGTTTACATGCTCAGTTCATGGACTTGTTTTTCATATGGGCCGAAGTTTGACAAACTCATGGGTTTTCAGCATTTCAAGTTTGTTATTGTACGTGTTCTTCCTAAAAATAATAAATATGTATTTCACATTAGTGGATCACAATGAAAGCAAAACGTGTGGAAGAGATAAAATGAGAGGAAGGGGCCTGAAACCAAATTTCCAAGTGGTTAGTTTTTACTTTCGAAATGCTCTTCGATTTATTTGAATTTAAAACGGATCTTACCGCACTTGTGAGGGTCTTTTGGTAACGCTAGTCAGCAATTGCTGTTTTAGCCACCATGCGGTTACAAACCATCAACACTGTCTGGAATTTCAGAGAGAAGGATTTTATCAACAGCTATTCAGCCCACGGGGTGATCTACGGTTTTTTAAATGCCATTTTTACCCTAATTTGCCAATAACCTCCTAAACAACATCTTTTTTTTAGTCTATGCATGGTCGAAAATGACTCTTTATGACGTACCAAAAAATGTCCTAGTGGGTTTACTTATTTATCAGTTAAATTTCATTCTATCTTAAAGTGTAGATAATATATACGTTTCATTTTACGCGTGTTGCAAACTCCATACATTGCTATAATAATAATAAATAAATATAATATCGTGTTGGCGATTTGATGTTTATGCAGCACTGTTAACCGGCGGGTGCACGGCGCACGTATACGCCAGCGTTGCCAGTAATATTTCGATGAAATCTTACAGCAGTATAAGAAATCACAAACATAATATGTTAGGTACGTAGATAATGTTGTACTATGTACGATTTAATTGGTAGATCTTACGATCGTACATCTTACAACTGCTAAAATAATCGTACAAATAAGATTTAAATTGTATGTAGGGCAACGCTGGCTCGAGCTCATTGGCTCACTCTCCCTCCAGTGATAAATATTGGCAGCGGCCAGAGCGACTCCCATCTAAACCATAATTTATACGAAAGAAATTTATTTGGAATTTTATTTCACGTTTTTTATTGTTAGAATATTATTTAATTGGTCGTTAAGAATGTCTCACCTTAAGAATTCACTATGTTCACGGAAATATTTCGACTCCAGGCATACAGCTCGTTTGACGGTTGAAGCATTCGAAAATAGCGACCCTTACGAAAGCAACGGAAAATTGAACAAATTAAAGAAATATATACAAAAACCAAAGAAATAGAATACAATAAGAAGCGGGGAACCCATTTCAGACTGTACCTAGTCGTTTGCCTCTAGGACTTATATAGTGTCTGAGATCAAGATGAGACCGGACGGACGAACAGACTCGTCACGTAAGACTTTTTGTTAAATTAAAAGTATATAAAATAACCCACTGTATAACGTTTTCTTAGTTATAGTAAAATTCATTTATTGCTTGTTTTTTTTTGGACCGGAATAATGTGTTTCTTTTTGGCCCGTCCGTATTATTACGTAGGACGGGCCATATAGTCTGATGCATGCTGTGCGTTTGTGCGTTTGTTTGTTTGTCCGTATATCGGAAGACCTCCCATGGTCTCCGATGTTAACCAAATTTGGTATGCAGCCTCCCTGGGTGACCCTAAGCACCACCGTTGGCAGTAACTTCGATCTGAGTCCCGCAGGTGCCTCCTGGTTTACTTAGCCCGATGGAGGATATGATTAATAGGTAAAGCATAGCATATGGGCATTATTGGAAGCATCATGACGAGAGAAACTTGTTGTTTCAATCTCACGGGACAGGCCAAAGTTGCCGATGTATATCGCTATTTTTCCTGTTATTGTAATATAATATTTTATTAGGTTACTTATTGCTACTTTCCATATCAAATAGTTCGGATTCCGTTACATACATGGCGCTTGAATGTCCACTATGGTAATTATTTTGAAATAATCACAATTCCACTTATCTAATAAAATTTGTCTATTTTTCTTCTTGTGTTTAGTTATAATTACTTACACGCCTAAATTCGATGTTTACTTATTTGTGTTATTTTATGTTAGTACATTGTTTTGTTATCTTGACTGAGTTAGCCGGACTACCAGCCATATGTCATTTGACCAGTTTTCTGTAATATAAAAATTTTGAGTGGTGAAAATAAGCCCATTACATCCAGAACTACCAACTCTTTCCACTTGTCTTATCACGAACCGTCATCCAATTAAAATATCCCATCCTCAACATTATTAAGAAATCCGTAGATGTTGATAAAACTTTTCACTGTTTAATGTTTATTTTCGTACACGGAAGAGATTACGAAAACAGCGGATGTTTCTATACTTCAAACGTCAAACGTCAACGGACTGATTCGACCTCATCACGACATATCTTGTGACGCGCAATATGACTCGCTGCAATATTAGATGCTCGTCCATATCTAGAGACGCGTCACTATAGTGACGCGCAATATGCCATGCTGTAATATTAGACGCCCGTAACCTGTATCATAATAAAAAGAAGGGTTTTAATCTATTACACAAATGACCGTGTAAACATTTAAAATTTGTATTCGATCATGTATAATTCAGCGCAACGAATGCAACAAATACAATCAAGTTACGACAAGTTGATTGAACTATTTTAAAAGCAAGACTTGTTGATGGTCAGAACAGAATCAAAATGAAAGTGGGTGAGCATGTAGCATATTAATTGAAATCCGCATTTCCTATCATTGCTATCCAATATCATAGTAACACTGATAATGTTTCTATCCAATAGTCATCTCACTCAGTTGCGTCATCAAGAATCCTCTTTCATTCCACGCTATCCTGGTCTTTGGTTCACCAGTTGTTCACTCCAAGTACATTTAGGTCTTAAACCACAGAATCAAGCCATTGCACTTTTGGTCGTCCGAATTTACGATACCCGTCAGATTTTCCACAAAGAATGCTTGTCAATGGCTGTTCATTCTCCATGGTTTTCACTTGCCTAAACCACATATCATTCAGAATTTCAGGAATCTCACAATATGCACATTAGTTATACAGGTTACAGTTATCTGTTTGTATTCTCCACACCTGTCTTCCTGCACAGCACTGCAGATCATGCAGAGTATTCTGAGTTCAATGAAATCTTATATATTGTGCTGACAATCCGTATTTATGAAGCGTAATCTGTCTGGCTTGATACGTGTTTAGTAGAGGGTTGTCTTCGTCCACCGGGATAGCATACGGGATTTCATTTGAGGCTGAAGTCAGGAGTAACACCTATTAAACGTACATTCACCGTGTTGTTGTCGCTGGTAATTAAAGAGCTAGGGTATGTGAATTTCTTAACGGATTAAAAAAAATGGGGACCAGCAACAAAAAGCGGAGCTTGGTTCACCTTTTCGTTGTCGGCAGCTACGTATTCGATTTTCTCTTTATTTACAGGCCTACACATTTTGTTGCTCTGTCCAGTGCTAAAAAGGCTTTCTTGAGAGCTTATGGAGAGCGTGCAATGATATCAATATCATCAGCATAAGTAGTTGTATCGACTTATTGAGGAATATGTTGATAGTATTAATACCTAAGTTACATATTACCATCTTAAGAGCCAAATTGACGACCATATATGCCAATGCATCTTCCTAATGCAGCCATAGCGTACAATGGCTACTGCCATTGTAAGCTATTGAAAGTTTCTCTATTCTAAGCAGTTTCTTAATCGATAAAAACAGGGAAGCAAAATTTACGAAGATTTTTACAAAACCATTGCATAATTATTTCGTGGCAAATTAATTTCAATAGCGTTATTATTGATATACTGTAATCGATGTTATTTTTTTCACGATATTTTATTGTCAAGTTTAATAAATTTTCACGTTGTTTGTCCACAGGTAAGTCACTATTCTCCTCGACATAGAAGAATGATTACCAAACCGCGGTATGTATGAACAATGAATATCGAAATTGCTCCAAAAGAATACTATAAAGCAGTAGATACGTATCTGCTTATTTTACAGCTAAACAGCTAACATTCCACGCAGAAAATCCAATTCCCACGTCTTGTAAACAATGGACCACAGAGTCTGTTACAGTTTGGCAGCATTCGTTTCAATGAGCAATTAAAAAATATTAACTTTTAATATCTGCCTACTGCTCGATATTTAGGTTTAATGGTCGAAGAGATAGATGGAACAGTCGCAGCTTTCCAGATGTTTTAATAGTGGTTTTGTTCAGTTTTAATATACGATTTTGGGAATTTTTCTCATGCTCTAGTTACAGCGTGTCTGTAAATACAACTACAACTGTTACAGCTTACAGAATTCGACTAGAGATGATTGATAACGCTATTTACCTTGTCTGCAATTTGAACGAGAACTGGGATACTTAAGAATAAGCAGATTAAGATCTGCATCGAAAAATCTAGAAGTAAAATCTTTAAGAGAGAAATGCTTGAGGCTGTGTCTGGCCACACGGCTGTTGGTTTAAAAGTGACACGACACTGGTAGCTAGTCGCTTTAAGTGCAAAGGATCTTTACTTGATACGTGGGTGAATCAACTTTTAACGTACTCTTTTTGTGTCCTCGTCTGAATATAAAAGGAAATATATTAAGCAGAAATTAAAAATATTATGATATCGTTATACATAGCAATAATTAATACATAATTATAACATAAAATAATCAATTTAATTCCACAGCGTCACGTTGGGTACATTTTTATGCTTAACTTTAATACAATTCTTTTAATAGAACAATCAGTCTAGTGCAAATCAGATGACGCGAAAGAGAAACAGGATAGGCCTTTAGCGACGCCTAAGCAGCGCCACTATTTCGTATTGGATGAAAAGTTTGACGGTATCGCATTATAATTGATTCCTAATTAGATCTTGAGAACAAACAGTTAGATTCTCTAAATAAATACATTTTACTTAAAAAATTAAAGAATATACTTTAGCTAAAAGTTCATTATATTATTTGTAAAAGGATTTTTAATAAATATGGTCGTACATACAATTTTATGATTTAATTCACAAGTTGTCTAGCCATCATTGTGCGGGGATATTTTTTAAAAATATCAGAGTGAATTTGGTTCCGCTGCGTTATATACCATATTTCATAATATTTTATTGATAAAGCATACATTCGTTTATTCATATTACAATGAAAACCTTTCCAAATAACAAGACCTGATATTTGATGCCGCCAATTTTTTTTTTGGCACAATTCAGAAGAGGATACAAAAAGAGTGCCTTAAAAGTTGACTCACCCACGTATTACCAATATAATTTCAAGCTGTTTCTCCCTATAGATTCCAAGAAAAATGCAAATTACAAAAAGGCGATGACTTCAGTTTTTAATTTTTATTATTCAGAAAAAAACAAAATATGGAAATTTCGCATCATAGTAGATACTGAAGATTAGGAAATTTGCTATAAGATTCATATTTTTATTTTTGTTTAAATACACGCGAGAGTCAATTTGATAGTAATAATTCAAGGTGAAATAGCCAGAAGAAGAAGTCCGGGACGAAGAAAAACATTTTGGGTCCGAAATCTACGGGAATGGTTTCAGAAAGCTACCATATTGTTTCATGCGGCAGCCAATAAACTTTTGGTAGCCAGCATGAGATCCAACGTTCGGTAATTGACATGGCACCAGAAGAAGAAGACGAAGAAGCTAGTTACAGCATGTTTGTTTAATTATGTTACGTCTTATGTCGCATTATCCATGGCTATAAATCTCTTCTAGACAAAGACCAACTTTAAAAAAACCATTGTTACATATTAACCTTTTTTAATTACATGTTTTTGTTACATATTATGAACATAACTAAATCTGCAGAATTTAACAATCCCATGAAGCTCTATTCCGATAATTTAATTTTCTTTCGTATGATTAAATAAAACAATCAATTTGTTTCCATCATTAGAATCTGGCAACACCGCTGCTCCCCACGCGTCGGAAAATTTAAAATTTAAAATTATTCTCATGGTAATATTGAAACGGTACGCGCGCAGAAGTTCGAATTTAAAATTGATGGTTTGCAAATCTAATGCGAATGTTTAATAACAATTGCATTAAACGAGGCGAGAGGGAGCCGTGAGAGAGTGGCTTTCGTGATGGCGATGGCGGTTCCATTTTCAAATCAAACAGTTCAGGGTTGCCACATTATAACAAAAATTTGGTCAGCTTAAAAAAATGAGCTTGACATAACAAAGAAGCAGAGTTGAGCGCCATTCGGCATGCTACATTATAAAACGATGTTTTTAAAATTCACAGATGTAGGTATTTCTAAATGTCAGCTATCCGCTATGTAATTTTATCAAACAACTAAATGAACAATGTACGCAAATTATTGCATGTAGGCAATTCCATGTACGTAATGCAGAAATTATAAAAGGAACGACTTTACAAATCGAAATATAACTTTGTCGTTTTATTTGATGCTTAGAAGTCAGTTAGAAAATCATGTATGCAAATAGTATAGCACACGGGTACAATATTAGAAAAGACATATTAAAAAAAGTTTGAATCAAGTGCTATACTTTATGCTGAAGAGATTACTGAAAATCGAGCCACTTATTGAAACAACTGGAGGAATAAGTTATTAATAGGAGTTGAAGAATAGAAAAAGATTAAAAATGAGTAACTTCAATTTTCTGATCGAGATTAAACGCGCAGTTTACTGTACTGCTAAACTAGTCTAGGTAAAGGGAGAACCCCTAAACACGCTTAGTTTCCTGATCAAATCTTCGCAGGTATTTGATTTTGACAAATGCAATTTTTAAATCGATCGAGTTGCGTTTTGATAACCCTGTAAGTGTCCATTCTCCTTCGTGCCGTTCGTGTAATGTTTTCCGTAACAAGGCTATTGTAAGCTAGGATTACATTTCTTCTGTCTTCCAACGGCTATAGTATTTTGTCGGCACTAGATATTTCTAGTTTCTAGTAGGTGTATGAATTACAATTAAAACGTACCTAAATATTAGTTTTAAAGTTTGGATGATTACAATCGACGATTGCAGTCGACAAAATTTAAGTTTGCATAGTTGTCATTAATACTTCAGGACCTTTTTCATACCTATCGCTTAGCGTCAATCACATATATAGCTAGATTAGATCATTTTGAGTCGAATAATATTAAAGCTATGTGTTTCATCAAATATGAACACACTGATGTGAACTGAAATTTAGGTTATTAACAGGGGAAAAACAAACAACAACGCATATTAACGGTCATTAGTGGTACCGTAGGTAATTAATGAGCGTTTCCCACTTCCCATTTTCAAACCATTAAGATTATGCTGTCTAACCTAGTATATAAGGTTTAATTCGACTTTACAACGCTATTTAAAGTGTTTAATTTTATTCGAGGCAGCTATACGATTATTCCTTAGAAACTTAATTGAATGAAATAGTTTGGAATTTTCTGATCCTTTCATTTCGTTTTTATGGCAAGTAAGTCAGATTAAATTTCGTCGACCCTAATTTTCCATATATTTTTTATTATGATAAATTTATAGTTAAATGCTTTATTACGCAATGTTAAAATTGGGGAATTACTATTATACAGATGATTAAAAGCATTGTTGGGACTTCCCCCAAATTCTTTATAGTGCATATTGCGTTTTCTTCTCGTTTTATAAGTTCGCTGATAGCGTTATTTTTTTTTCTAGTGCTTTACCCATTGTACCCGAAGTGCACCCTCGTAAAATATACAGAACAAAGAGGTCGCGCAAAGCCATTGAAAAAATTCAGCGAGGACAGGCCATTTATTCCGAATAGGTTACACCAAAGTTGCCAACATTATAAACCAAATTGCACGCAGATTTAAATAATTAAACTACACCGGTAAATATATTCGAATTATTATACGCCACAACACTGTTTTGAATTGTAAATCACTTATTGAAAATTTATACAGTTGTCGAATCGTGACTGACTATGCCTACCGATCGAGATGAGGTCGACGAGATTATAAATCCACTTCTAAAATAATCGACTTGCCAATAAACTCGATTAAAAATTAATTAATATCGCACAATATTTTATGACAATTTTCCGCAACGGTTATCGAAAAACAGAGTTAACTGTTTTTAGTTTAATTAGAACATATGCTCAGTTTTCCTGTTTGATAATGTTTATAGTTTCCTTGAAACTAATTGCTCTTTATTTTCTTCCTGAATGGATTAATGTGTTGATTAAATTTGCAAAGAATTTACCTTTCCGCGACCCAAATTTCACGCATATTTTAAAATAAGGAAGAAATTAAAAATAATGAACTTTTATACAACACATGGTTGGAATCTTGTTTTGTCTTGAAATTTATTTCAGGATAGACTGATAATATTTTCAACTATTTCCGAGACAAACTTGGTTTAGTAACAGGTAAAGTACCTTGATTGGTAATCCTTGACTTAACCAAAATGGCTTAATACCTATTCCAA
Source organism: Micropterix facetella (assembly GCA_027564375.1). Lineage (NCBI taxonomy): Eukaryota > Metazoa > Arthropoda > Insecta > Lepidoptera > Micropterigidae > Micropterix > Micropterix facetella. The sequence continues at coordinate 26,191,325 of JAOPUG010000333.1, read as the reverse complement.
CAAGTTTTTCTCGTCTATGCTTGCTTTACCTATTGGTTAGATCCTCGTCCATGCCAAGTAAACCAGGATGCCCTTTAGCAACGCATGCGAGACTCGGATTTTTTTGCTTAGGGTCACCCAGGGAGGCTGCATACCAAATTTGGTTAAGATCGGACCGCGGCAAGTCTTTGGACGGACAGACAACAAACGGACAAAGAAACTTACCTACAGCATGCATCAGACTATATGGCCCGTCCTAAATAATACTACGGACGGGCCAAAAATGTAACTCTAAATGCAGTTCCTTTTGTTGAATAATAATTATTATTATTGTAATATTTTCAAAATAACATGTAAGTCAAAAACAACAATGACAATGACATCGTTACTTTGACGTTGGGTTGTTTTGAGGTACACCTATACCTACACTTAAACTATGCTACAAAAAATGTTACTACCTTTTTGGTAATTTTTAGTCTAGCCATCGATGTACAGGAGTCTTGAAAACTATGGTAGATATCATAAAAATGATTTTTCTCAAATGTTAATTTCAGAAATTAACAATCATTAATAAATAATACTGTAAATTATCTATGTCTTGATAGGGGCGTAATTTAGATTTTTTATTATTTTTTTTTACAAATGGTAGAATTGAAATCCGCCGTGAACAACACTCACTGTATCTTGTGTTACGTGTTATCTTGCGTTCGGCCATGGATATTGAGAACTTTTTAAGAAGCGGGTTCCACGTAGTAGATACTCGTAGTTTGAAACCGTCGTCTCTATCGTCGCCGAACCCGCCCTCCCACCACCGTTATAATCTACGTAGTAACAGCAGCAGTTTGCCACCTACCCGCAGAACAACGCATGATGACTGATAGCGTTTTAGTCTACCCTAGACAGCGGCGGTTGTAATAGCGCCGAAACGTCGCATGCTAAAAAACTTCACGCGCTAAATTCGTTTCATCTTATTTATTTAAAATATCAAACAATTGCAATAGTCTTCGATTTCATATTGTGGAATTAAGTCTACACTAGTGACGCGACACTTCCGGAGAAGGGATGTGCATTTAATAGTACTAACGTATTGTTGATCGATCATGCATCACACCAATTATTTTGATAGCCCGTCCCAAGTCCGCAATCGTACAATTGTACGATCATCGTCTACGTGACCCGATCACTTTCATCTCTCGCAACGGACTAATCAGATAATAAATAAACGCCTAAAAGAACCTAATGACATACTCAACCTCTCGCGCGAACAGACTCGTCTTTTCAAAATGCAATTTTCATCGAAATGGCAATGTGATTGGAGCAGCTAATGGAGGCTTTTATGCCAGAGAACGAATGAATTTGTCCAATTTATCGGCACTTACGTACTTCAATGGGATTACGTTGCTTATTGCGCTGAGTCCGCTAAATGGAGTACTTCTTCTTATAAGTTTTATTATAATAAAACTCCAAGATAAATTATTAAATTAGCATAGTTTTCGCTTATAGTATCGTATAAGGCACAGATTGAGTATATTTCTACAAAAATGTTTAACACAACAAATATTCTAAGATTTAAAGTGAAATAAAGGATTTTTCTTTAAATTACAGGCTCCTTAAAAGTTTAACAATTTGGCATATCCTATTCTATAATTATTAATTTATGATATTACATATTATTCGGAAAATATACAGCTTGTCCGATTTCTTAGGGAAAAGTGTAATATTCACAAAATATTTATTTTAGTAGTCATACGAAGTTGTCTTTTTTTACTATTTCGAAATCTTATGCTATGCAACCGAAATTATGGTCGGCATATGAAATGATGAAATTGCATATATAATTATATTCGGTCTATAAACAGTATAATTTCCCTGAAAGTCTCGGATGCGCAGCCCTCCGTCTACATATAACTCTTTACTCCCTATCTCGGAAGATGACCATTATTGTAGAATTAACTGTTCCATGGGAATCAAAAATCCCAAAAAATCACGAGTACAAATTAAATAAATACCATGATCTCGCAAATGTCGTCACCCGGAACGGCTTTACTGTTCACCTTCAAGCGATGGAAGTTGGCCCTCGTGGCCTTCCAGCCAAATCTCTATTTCACCTATTTAAGGATCTTGGTCTCTCAATGAAAATAATTAACTCCTTCCTAGAAAAAAATATCTAAAACCGCGATTTCCGCATCTCAAACTCTAAAGCGAAATAAACTATTTTTCTTTAAATTGCAGGCTTCTTAAAAAGTTTAAAAAGTTAGCACATCTCATTCTATAATTATTATTTTATAATATTATATATTATCCAGAAAATATAACTAGTTATATGTATATAGAAATACATCCGAAGTAAAACAGTATTTCTGGGTTGATTAAGTAATTCAGTTTAATCTAGGTACATATTTATATTAGTTGTAGCGCTCCTAAGGCGGCCGTTGTCAAATACACCCCC
>JAOPUG010000333.1:26169182-26179232 GCA_027564375.1 Micropterix facetella | reverse complement strand
CGAGTTCCCGTCCCCGGATCAGCCGCAAGTCACCGCAAGCGGGTTCACCAGGTTGGTCCCTCTTCTAGGAGGCTCCTAAATAGGAGCTGCTCCGCGAGCATAGGCCGGCCAACAAACAAAACGGCCTTTTGGCCCACCTTCACGTAGCCATTCGTGGCCAAATAGCAGTTAAATCTTGAGTTGGACTGACCAAAAGATAACATAAACTCGTCTATCAGGACCAACCGTCACGGAACCGTTAATGTACGGTTGGCCCAGTATTACTTCAAGCGCCTCAGTAGGGGCCGTCTCCATAACACCTGCAGCTCCGCCAATCTCTGTACTGTCGTTAGCTTCTTTGCAGCCTTGCGAAATTTACACCGTGGCCACCATACGACCGCCTCATATACAAGCATCTGTCCTATGATTGCTAATGGGGCCGTGGGGTCTGGGCCTAATGGGGCCATGCAGCTCGGGTCGTAATGGTCAACTATATTATCATGGTCGGCCCGACTCATGGCTCAGAACCAATCCGGCAGCCTCCCTGGAGAGCAACTAACCCGGTGAATCAGCTGTGCGGCTAGGATTAGAAGGATCCCCCAGATGGAGGATCCTTCGGACGGCCCTGACAGTTGATGTATTGGTCGGTTTACCGGCCTTGCTCAACTGACGAATAGCCGGGGGAGCCTGGAAGCGTAATGCGACCTAAGACGCGAGGGTAGGTATTGACCTGTCGTCACTTAACCTTAGAAACGATCTGTTGGCCACATGCTCTCCAGTGATATAAGCCGAGTAAAGGATGCCTCAGATCCGCGATATTTCTGAGTGACGGAATACCGCGTATAATACGACAGGTAGAGGCCGCGCAAGGGAATTTGAACCCGGAATCAAACAGGTGAATGGAGAAATCTGTCTGAATTTGGTAGTTGGGTTGTGAGGCTAGCCCGCTGGGTGTAGTTTTGCTTGTCCAGTGCCTCGCTAAAAAGGCGTTTGTCTCTAACGAGCTGCGGGATAGATGGATACGTGTATTATTTTCATCAACATTTTCTGCGTTCATCTCAGGGCAATATAACGATAAAGTTCGTTGAAACGCCTCGGGGTAGCGGGTTCGTCCGTAGCAAGAATCTTATATCCAACATGTCCTATGATTGCTGTGAATGAATTCTAGGGGAAAGACTCCAAATTTTTGTATTGCCAGAAGGCCATGGTTTGCGGGCATCATGCTGAAAAATAAAAATTAAAGTTTTAATATCAACATTGTATTTCACTACTAGGCGTTTATACCACCGCAGGAACCTACCATATCCTATAGGATTTTTAACTAACGATTTTTAAATAACGTGACCTAAGTCACTTCTAATATTTTGACCGTTGTCATAATCTCGGCTTTATTTTTCTTTTTTTTAGCGAAATCAGCGGCGTATAACAACACCTTTATTTACACGTTGTGTATCCTTCCTCGGATCAATAGTTTTTTCTTCGCATAACCTTCGAGCAACACCGCTCTGTCCAAAAACTTGTCAATTTTGACAGTTTCACACCCTCGCGCCCGCGCCGCACATGATGGCAATTGATTATTGTAATTTTGCGGAAAACGTTGTCGTATTATACACGCAAGCAATCGATTTAATTGATAGTGTTTATGTTCTGCGAACGGGAGGAGCGCCGCTATGCCATACGCTTATATGATGTTGCCAAATTACTTGCTCGATAATTTCGTGGATCATTAAAATATTCAATAAAGAAACTGGTATGTTTGAGCAGTTTTTTAAAAATTAAGCGGGTTTTTTGAAAATGTTGTGCTGGAATGGCACGTGACTAATTGGAGTGTGGGAGAGTTAATTTCGTCAATGTGACATCCGGTAAATGCCGTAGGAGTTCAAGATCTGATCTCAAATTTATGCATGGTGTGATTTTTTATCTAGGCGTGTCGATGAGCTCATATTTGATTACCAGGAACGATACGATTACAATGAAGTCGATTACAATGAAGTCGATTACAATGAAGTCGATTACAATGAAGTCGATTACAAACGATTACAATGAAGTCGTGACATTTGGCTTAGAAATCATTTAATAGCAAACTGCTACCTTATAGCCTATTAACGTGATCAGAGCCTACACGAAGGATCTATTGGCCAGAGTATACAGAATAGTAGAATCTGTATTAATTACATTCAGATGAATACCTTCAGAATCTGCCGGACTGATGAATCTGACCGACTGCCACTGCCAATCTGACGGGGCCTAATGAGGCTGTGCAGCTCGGCCCATATAACTATCTTGTTATACCGGTCGGCCCGATTCATGGCCCAGCTCCCATCTGGCTTCCTCTTTAAAGAGGGACTAATCCGGTGAAACCCGTTTTGCAGTCGGACCTGGGGTAACACCTCCGGTGGCCCTGGATGGTTTATGTATTGGTCGGTTTACCGGCCTTGCTCAGCTGACAAATAGCCGGGGGAGTCTAGTTGCGTAATGCTTCTTAAGGCGTAGGCGGTAGGTGTCGACCTATCGTCGCCTATGCTTTAGAAACGACCCAATGTCCAACCGATCTCGGGTGGCGTTCCGAGTAAAGGAAACCACGAGTAAAGGAGACACCACGGGTCCGCGATATTCCCGAGTCACGGAATGCCGCGTTATTACGATAGGTAGAGGTTGCTGGAGTCAGACGGGTGGACGGAGAAAATCGACCTAATCTGGTAGTCAAGAGGGCAATTCCCAGTGGCCTTGCCGTAACGCATAGGATTCTTTTGGGCAGTAAGTTGGATTATGGATATGTTAGGTCCAAATTCTGTACTTTCATCTTGGGGCGATATAACGATAAAGTTCGTTGAAGCGCCTTGGGGGCGACGGGCTCGGCCGGTAGTTTTAAATCCAAAGTTGCCACTGTGTGCCGGGGCCTAATGGGGCCATCAGCTCGGGTCATAATGGTCAACTTTGTTATCATGGTCGGACTCAACACCTATCTGGCAGCCTCCCAGAAGAGGGACAAACCGGTGAACCCGCTGTGCGGCGGATCTGGGGGAACACCCCGGGTGCCCCGGACGGCTGAAGTATTGGACAGTTTACTGGCCTTGCTCAACTGAATGCTCAAGTGTAATGCTATCTAAGACGCGGGGATAGTTGTTGACCTGGCGTCACCGAATCTCGGGTGGCATTCAGAGTAAAGCACGCCTTTTATCCGCGATATTTCAAGGCGACGGAATGTCGCGCATAATGTGACAGGTAGAGGCCGCGCAAGCGACGTCGAACCCGGGACCAGACGGGTGGATGGGGAAATCCGTCTAAATTTGATAGTTAGGAGTGAGGCTTCACCCGTAGTATGAATCTTAAAACTAACCGTGTCACTGTGTGCAACTATATTAGGTTCCTAATGGTTCCATGCTACTTGGGCTAGGTGACCGCTTTTGTCAACCGTGGTCGACTCAACTCACGGCAACCCGGCCATGCTGCTCAATCGTCAGAAACTCGGAGGAGTCTAAAAGCGTAGCGTTTTATGACAGCGGGGTAGATGTTAACCTAATGTCGTCTACCTTGGAAACGACCCATTGGCCACCAGATTCCGGGTGATATTGCCTGCAAAGGGGGCTTCGGATTCGCGATAAATTCGGTACGAATTAACGCTAACATCAGGTAGAACCCGCCAATCGACTTCGGACCCGTGACCATACGAAAGGTTGGAGACATCTGACCATATCTGGTATAAAGAGCGTGAGGATAGCGCACTGGATTTGAAAATTCCCAGTGCCTCGCAGTAAGAAGTTGGTTTCTTAGGGGCCATGGCGGAACTGGAGATGTGGATTGATTTGTCCACACAGTTTTGCGTTTCATCCCACCGGAGAAAGAACGATCAATATCGTTATAACACTGGGGTGCCAGGTTCGCCCGTTGGATTCACAACTCCAACAGCCATTGTATGTAGGATTTTAACGATTCCGACATGAGGCCTGACGGCCTCTTTATCTGTAATTAAGTCGGCCCAACTCACGATTCAGCTCCCATCCGGTAGCTTCTTCGAAGAGGGACTCTACCTGCGAGGGCCGCCGTGAACACTTCCTGCAGCTATAAGCTGCAGTCTTCGGCCGTTGGGATCGGAAGTGCGGATCCAGGGTAACAAATCTGTGCCATAACTGGCTATTTGTGTAAGCCTAGCTTGCGCACTCCGGCGAATAACAGGGAGAGTCTGGAAGCATAGCTTCTTATGACGGGGGTTGATGTTGACCGGATGTCGTTTATCATTAAAAACGATCTATTAGTCACCTGATCCCGATTGCAATTGATGGGCAAAGAGCGCCTCGGATCCGAGATAAATTCGAGGTACGAATTACCGTGCATATCAGGTAGGGGCCGCGCAAATGACCTCGAACCCGTGACCAGACGGGACTATGGAGAAATTCGTCCAAATCTGGGAGTCAGGGGGTGAGGCTGCCCGCTGGGTGGAAATTCCCAGTGCTTCGGCGTAAGGCGTTTGACTCTGGCGGGCTGATGGCGTCGTTGGATACATGGAACGTCAATGTCCACAAGTCCTTGCATTACTGTCCATCTCGGGGTGACAATACAATAAAGTTCGTTATAATACACCGGTTGGCGGGTTCGCCCAAAGTATGTGACACCTCTCAACTGCCACTGCATGCAGATAAACAAAGTAGATAATGAAAACTACATTGGACTAATTACCGACAAGATATTTAATTGGGAATCACAATTTGATAACATTTGTAAGTGACTACTGTTAATCATTGTCCATATTCAACGCTAAAGCATTGATTAAAATGCGGGCATGTGAGAATAAGGTACGATGCACTTGTAGAGTCAATCATGACATCGACTTGCCATTCTTGACATGGTAATATGTTTAAAACTTTTTAGATTTTTTTAACATTATCATATACTACCGCCTAACACATTATTTATTTAGATCGTAATTATGTATTTTTCGATGATAGTTCGTTCCTCATTTTAGAAATTTTTACTGAAGAAGAAATTTGAATTCAACAAGATTCCGTTATAAATAATAAAGCTTACCAGAACATTTATTAAGGACAATAAGAAAAAGCTCAAAGAGGTATCTTAAGCTTGAAATACCTGTCCAATAATAACGTCAGTTGGGAATGTTTGAGTTTCTATATTCTTCTTCTTTATTTTTTATTTTTATTTTAGCACTACTTTTGTTGAATGTTGATGGTAATTAAATACACATATTAAAAATATTTTTATTTAATGTATATCTATCTTTATTGTAAAGAGTATGCTTTCGTGGTGGCTTTGTTTTTATTAACAAAGTTCATATCCTTTGGTCTGCTGTGAATTTCGTTTGTTCTCTCGAGTGCGAATCCAATATTTATTCCTTTTATGTAGTTGAAGATTGTTTTGCCTGTATTCTTTTTATTTTGTTCTCATCTAAAACTATTACATTTAAGTCTTTTTTTCTTTATCTTTCTGTCTTCTTTTCTTTCAATTTCTTTATATTATTTTTCTTTCCTTTCTGCTTTGTTATTTCCTTTTCTGGTCTATCATAGTGTTCATGTAATAGTTTTAGTTTTATTTCTATCTCTCTAATTCGTTAGACGACTTATTGCTATTTACTGTGGCCAAAATTGGCAATACTTCAAGACTAGTATTACTGTTATTTTATGTAAAACATATCAAATGCAAATTAAATTATGGAATTGACGACGCACGCCTTCGCTAAAAGTGGGCGGATTTATTACAATATTATACGGTAAAAATCGACCACTCCGGAAATTCATATTAAGTACTCCTAAATATATATGTATACAAACATCCGCATTGGTTTTTTTATAGGATTTGTAATGTCCGGTTTAGATTTCAGATGGACGGAGGAAAATTAGGTTTGGTAGATCATAAAGATGGATAACATTCAACTATGCTAGTAAAACTCCATGAAAATACAAAACCAACACCGTTAGCGAAAAAGAGGCGTAAAATAAGGACATGTAATATCTTCCAACGGTTTTACAAATACATATGTACTTATGTCAGAATATGGAAATGGAAATAAACATATATAATATCAAGGTGCTAGGCCTTGCATAACTCATCACAAATCATTTATTCCAGACATCATGTCTCTACAAATACCTAGTCCAGGAATACATGCATATTTGACCAAATTGATAACTAGGGAGATTATCGATGAATTGGAAAATTGATATATGAATACATATTGGATTGGCTAGCCTTTGTGTGACAAACTTCTATAGACACATGAAATCAAAAGTGTTTATTTAAACAGTTAAACTAGAAGTATAAATCAATATCAATTTCATAAAAAAATCTAACTCAACTGGTTATAAATTGATAGCATTGACGAACATGTCGATAGGCCATTCTTTGACATACAAGACCTTTGAGAAAAACGATTTGCTTTTTGCATATTTATTATGCCCGCACAATATTCGACCTTAACCGCTGGACCGAGGAAGATGTGTTCAAAACGCGTGAAGTTTCTTTTGAAATGGAACAATAAAATTACTTTAGCGTACTATAGTTATTATTGTTCGCGGTATGGTCTTTGAGGTTGGGTGTTCATTTAAATGTTATCTTCTGTAGTTAACGGTATTAGGTATGGTGCAATGATCTTATACATTCAATTACATACTTCTTCCCTGAAAGATTGTTTGTGTTTATCGTGGGTTTCCCTTGGGATTATAGGTCATCTCTTTATGAACATCAACAAGACACATGTTATGCAACTTCAGCTCCTAAATATCGCTAACTCCGATTTGAAGGCATTACTGTGTGATACTTAACTAACTTCCTCAGTGGCTAGCATTAATTTCCTCGGTTTTACTATTGACTTCGAACTACCTTGGGATGTTCACATCCACTGGCTGTGGAATAAACTCAGTCTTGCATGTTTTGCTTTATGGCGCCTTGCGCCAACGATCACTTCAGATACCCTTCGAGAATGCTACTCTCTTCTGATGTATGGTACGGAGACCCGAGCTTGTACCGTAGATCGCCAAAAGGCATTCATGATGCGAAAGCGTGCAGTCCGTTATATGCCAAATCTTCCCCTTGCGAGAGATTTGTTTCGGTCCTTAGTAATCCTAACCTTCCATTTAAAGGCCTATTGGGGTCGTGCAGCTCGGGCTAGATGACCAGCTCGTTATCATTGGTCGGCCCGACTCATGGCTCAACACCCATCCGGCATCCTCCCCGAAGAGAGACTAACCCGCTTAACCGATGTGCGGCGGATATGGGGGAACACCTCGGGAGGCCCTGGACGGTTGATGTGTTGGTCGGTTTATCGGCCTTGCTCAACTGACGAATAGCCCGGGGAGTCGGATCGCGTATGCGGTCTATAGAGCGGTGGTAGATATGTCCCTCAAAATGTCTATCCTTAGAAACGATTCACTGGACACCCAATTTAAAGTGAAATTTTCCGTGTAAAGGATGCCTCGGATCCGCGACTATTCGGTACGAATTGACGCTTTTTGAGACAGAAACCGTGCAAGCGACTTCGAACCCATGACCAGAAGGGTGCTTGGAGAAATCTGACCAATCTGGAAGTGAGGGCGCGAGGGCCCTACTGGATTTAAACATTCCAAGTGCCTCGCGGTAAGGAGTCGAACTCTTACGGGATGTTGGTGGCGTTGGGTACGTAGATCGTCGTAGTCTATAAGTCTCTGCGTTTATCTCAGTGTTATATAAAGCGATACAATTCATTGAAATATCCTGAGCTGGCGGGTTCTTCCGTAGCTATGACACTCACCAACCAACCCTTCCATGTATTTATTTAATGGATTCGGCGGGATTTGTATAAAAAATGTGGATTGTTTCTAAACAGATCAGTATATCCACTCTTACCCGGTAAGACACGGCAAAGCTTTGCATTCGGTAAGCTATGCACTAACGAAGTCAGAGCAGTCAGTGAATGTCATATGGCCGACTATCTTCAACAAACTCCATCCTAATATTACGGCTGCAAAATCATTCCCAATCAATTAATCAATCAAAGCTAAGAAAATATCCGATCAGTCACTCATTCTACTCATTATCTTATGAATTTCTAGAAAGTAATGGAGTATAGCAAACTAATCGTCGCAAAACCATAAAATTCCATTCTCTGAAAGCTAATTTATTGTATTTTTTGTACCTATAATTATTATATATTCCAGGAGTCGTTATAAACAGACTCTAGTCGTACCTCGAACTTTTGGCTCTATGGTCGTACAACCACAGCCTTTCTCTTAATCGTATTAAGTCTTGCCTCTTAATAGTCTTGCCTCCGAAAACTAAAGGGCAAAAATCCGTTCTGCCAAATTTTCGACATCGTAATCACCTCGCAGCTAGTACCCCTTATCAAATATGCTCCCAATCTGGGTGTAATATTCGACAGTTATTTACGGTTTGAGCCACATGTAAATAAGAAATTTTCTTGATATTTCTCCTGCATCAAGGCGCTGGATATAATTCTTGACTGTATCAGTACTAGCGTTCGCACACAACTCATCGACGCTCTCATTCATCCCATATTGCATTACGGTGACTGTATTTTCGGCTTTTGTCTATATGAGAAGATTGCTGGCCTATCTTGCGCTCTCTGGTCTATATCTTTAATCTGTCTCTGAACGTTTAAATATACCCGGATAAGTGGAAGGTGACTCGTGTATTTCTGATTGAGACCCACACATCTGGGTCTTAATCGGAATCGGAGAATTACAGGCTTCGGAACAATATCGTCAGCAGTTGTGAAGCTCTTCGAAATTATTCTTCATCGGGATTTTTATTGCCAGGGAAGAATAGGCTCTCTGATGCTCAGTATGGGCTCCGCCCCGGTCGCTCGACTGTCACTATCTATCTGCTTTCACAGTTATGTGGCAAACACCTCGATGTGCCAGGTCAACAGGTCGATATCGCCTAGTTGGATTTTAGTAAGGCGTTCGACCGGGTCGACAATGATGTTATCTTGCGTCAACTATCCTCTTTTTGTTTTTCTGAAAAGATCCTCTTCTTCTTTGCTGACAATGTCAAATATCGTCAGTAATTTGTCATGTACATTGGATTCAGGTCGTCGCCTTATTTTACTAGATAGGGCGTTATTCAAGGATTTAACTTGATCCCTGTTCTCTTAAACCACTTTGTCAATAGCATCAGCAACACATTACAATGGCATCAATTCTCTGTTTGCTGATGATTTGAAACTGTTTCTGAGAACCGGCAGCCGGAAGACTGGTGAACTTTCCAGCATGATGTTGATGCTGCATATAGCTGGAGCGTATCTCACAACTTGAGTTTCAATATTTCCAAATGTGCGGTAATGACATTCAGAAGGTCGGACGCCCCCTTCACTCACGACTACACCCTCGCAGGGGGTCGCGAGTCGCGGATTTGTGCTCCGCAATCTGAAGTGGTTCAGCGATGCGAAGGCAATGAGCTTGATGTATGACTCGATATTGAGGAGCAGGCCGGAAGTCAATGCTTTAATTTGGAATCTTCATGAGGAGCTGTACACCCTGATGCTGGATAAATTACAAAACCCTTTTCCAAGGTTCCTGTACCCCAAGCAATACGGATGTTATTGAGTCTTCTATCCAAGCAATTTTATTCGCGGTATAATTGGGTACAATTCTTTCCACCTCTCACTCAATCATGTACGTTCATAATATATTGAATAATAGAGTGGATAATCCGTATATACTGGCCGAAATTGGTTGCGTCGAGCTGAATAACTACATTCGAGCTAGATCACACGAACTCTTGGTGGAGTCGGCGGATGGCGTGGGTAACGAGAACTGTCCAACACCTGAACGCTTTGTTGTTGGCAGCCTCAGATACATAAATGAACGTATTTCAAATATCTCACAATAGCTTGAAAAATAAGCTAGGGGTAGTCCTTGGGTTTATTTTTGACTATTAAAGTTTTCAGGTACATATATGATACAATGTGTGGTACGGGTAGTATACTGTTACTTATATATATTTAATATACCTATCTAGTGGGTTATTAGAATTGAATTTTATTCGTATGTAGTAGACGTAAGCAAAACAATGCATTGGATTAATGTGTGAGTTGTTTGTAAAAATAAAATAAACAAAATAAAC
>JAOPUG010000333.1:26109023-26119165 GCA_027564375.1 Micropterix facetella | reverse complement strand
AAATCCATCCTACACGATTTTTAGGTCTTGACTTGTATTTTACATTTACCTATATTTTTAACTGTGTACTCTGTAATAATATTACTTTTTAAAGATTTTGATGTAAACTCATCCACAATAGTAGTAATATCGTTTTTTTACTTACCAACTCAATTTGTTTTTGCTTCTCTTCAAAGGAAATAAAAAAAATCGTGATATTCTTGAATTTTCATCTATTTTTTTTGCACTGTACAGGCCTAATGAAGACACTGTGATGTTCAAACGACCATGAAAAGGTAGCAGAAGCACATTTAATACATTTCGATGTCAGTATGCGAACAAATAGGCACTAAGAAGCCTAAAAACATCAGAGGGGTCAATTGACCCCGCTTGGTGCTTAAAGGGGGCAGAAAATCTTGGTCCTTCTAGTGTTAAGCTTGTAAATGTCAGGATTAAGTACATACATTTATTAACATTAAAATTTATTGCATGGATCGAAGTTCCCCGCCAGAGGCTGTCTGAAAAACCCGGCTATTGTTGAAGTTCTATTGCTCTCGAGGGTGAGCAGCGGGCGGGTGGCGATTTGCATTCAAATTTCAGATACACATGGGGTAGCCGAGCCGTTCGTACTTAAATAAAATAATAAACCGGACATTTTATAATGGGGTTACCCATCATAGCAATATAAAAGTTGCGTTCATTAAAGTTTATAATCCTTAAATGCGGATGCTTTGTGTAGATATATCAGTGAGACAGATTACATTTTAAGCTTGTGAATGTTAGGATTTAGCACGTAAATTTATTAGCATTTACATTTATTGCAATCGTATCCATTGCAAAAATATTTTTGAAAAATGGGGAGAATTTCTATGGCAGATGCGGGTACACCTGTAGCAGAACACAAAATGGCTTAAAACCGATTCCAACACGTTTATCTCGTCACCACGATTCCAAAAATACCCATGTAAGCTATGCTTGCTCTACCTATTAGTCAGATCTTCCTCCAGGCTAAGTAAATCAGGACGCATGTGCAGCAGCAAATGCGGGAGTCGGATCGAATTTGCTACCACCTGGTGGTGCTTAGGGTCACCCAGGGAGGCTGCATACCAAATTCGATTAAGATCGGATTGCGGAAAGACTTCGGACATACGGACAAACAAACAAACAAACAAACGCATTAACGCACCGCATGCATCAGACTATATGGCCCGTCCTACGTAATACTACGAAGGGACCAAAACCGGTTATATTTCAATAGATCATAAGGGCCTAGTAGATTACTATTAATTTTATGACAGGGTTGCTCCATACACGATTGTTGGTTAGCAAAAACAGATTCTTGTTTTTTTTATTATTATTTAAATGCACCCTCTTGAAGGCTCGTTCCGAAAGGGAACTTCTATGATTGCGTGGCTGGCACACGCTTAACTGAATTGAATCCGTTTCCAGACTCTCCTCCAGACATAGTCAACAAGCCAACCAGTGAATCAACCGCCCAGATTCGCCTGAGGTTTTCCTCCAAATCCGCACTTCTGCTTCACCAGGTTAAGTCTCCTCCCAGGAGGCTACCACATAGGAGTTGAACGGTGGTTGGGCCGACCAAAAGATAACATAAACGCGTAGGTAAAATCCAAAAATATTAGATGATCTTAAGATGCATCAAGAGTAATTGATTTATTGCTTATTGACTATTTTTTCCTGGATTTAGTTTGAGGCGCCAGTATTGAAAATATGTTATTTTGATACGCAGGTCATTTTTGAGTCTTCTAATGGAGCCACACTATTGGAGTATATGAAATTCGCGAGGTTGTTTGTCATAAATCAACAGTTATTTCAACTAATATTGTATCACAGAAAATACATTAATTGATTGAAAGATGTATTGCGCATTCGAGCACTTCGATTGCGCAATTCTCAAATGTGCATTTGTCGGCATGTAATTACCAACTAATCACTAGACACGTTCGGTTCGGAACAAAGAGTGTCAATAATTAAAAGTCTATGGCTCTGCACGCAGCGAGTGGGCGTGCCAAGTGAGGTGACGTGACTGATGTAGTTATAGTGATCGATTGTCAGACTTATCGATTTTCACTTTCGTTTCGCAACCGAAACACTATTTTCGACAGTCTGCTCGTGACCGATCGACGAACATGTTACTAATTTCGAACACTTCGATTGACGGGCGTGTTACTACTAACTTACAGAGAAATACATAGTTAACATTGTGACATAATGTGTTTTTACATTCATTTACATATTATTCAACAGACTATCATAATGATCATTATTTCTTTGAGAATCTTCTTCTATTCCGCTTTATCTTAGGCTTTGATTTTTAGTTGATTATTATTTGTGTATTTAGGTACCTATTTAACTATAGAATCAAGGTATCTAAGTTTTGATCGGCCAACTTTATGATGCCCTTTGGGTTTGTATTCGTTTTCGTTTTACCTAACAACCTGTGTCTTCTCATTTTATAAAAATCTTAGTCGTGGATATCATTATATGTACATATTATTATAATAACTTTCATTGGTTAATCGTCTTCTTCGAACGCTTCCGAAAATCTTAATTTTATTTTCAAAGATATCATTTTTGTATGGGTGCACGTTTCTAATGCCTATGTTAGAACCGCTCTCATGTACCTATAGGGTTATTTTCATCCTTCTGGGTAGTAGACGGGATTTCATTTGAAATGTAAATACGAAATAAAACTTTTTGGCCGTCTTTAAATTTATCTACTTTTACCTTTTAATTGGTGTTTTTATTATTGAATTGCAATGAAAATAGCTTGGAATTTGGTGGGGTTTAAAGGCATTCCATAGGAGTCAGCTCATTTTGTAACTCGATCGAAGTCCAAATTTATCTGAGATATGACTGTTAGGAGAGCATCCGGTTTCAATTTGACGTTTATTTGCAGTTCATCGGAATATCTATGACATTATTTGTGACCTTTAGGCAATACGGTGTAAAGAAAGAGAGAGAGAGAGATAGAGACAACCAAGAGAGACAAGACAGCCCTAATCTCCACCAAAGCGGACTGTTTATCGTCAGTTTAATAGACTGGCAGCGTCCTTGCAAGTATGTAAGTACGCGTCGAACCACCTAATTTCACGAAGATCTGAAATATTAACTGACCGCATTCATTCTAACGGTAGATCAAAATCGAAGGAGAAACTAAGATCAAAACTTAAACTAAAATATGTCATGGACTAAACGATATGGAACAAAAAACTACTACTCCTAACAGCAGAGAAAGTCATGAATGAACTTTAAAGAGTTTTATACTCTGCATTAGAAGAAAAACGAGGAATATATATAGACTTCTAAAATTTAAAACCGTCTTTTATCACCTTTATCTTAATCTACACATATCAAATCGGAAGCCCCTGACTCACTCACTCATTCACTCATAATCATCGCCGAGCAGAAACTAGCGACGAAACGGGTCGAGATGGAAAATTGAACTCCTACGAAAATAAGGAAATGCGTGTTCGAGGGGTTGGCGAATTTTATCCCTTAACGGGTTATAAAAGAGGGTTGCATTTTTATAAACCTCCAATGCATTTAATGAACTACTTATCGAAGCCGATGAGAGGGTAGGTATTTGAGGGTTTTGGAAAATTCACCCCCGACAGTATGAAAGGGTGGGTGGGCGACGGGAGGTTGTATTTATTACATTTACGTTCGGGTTAATAACTAACCCACTAAGCGAAAAATGCTATACGTATTTGAGCATTCCGGGAAAATAAAACCCCGTCAAAATGGGAGGGGATGCAGTTTTGAACCATCTACCGTTATATTGCGGAAAAGAAACAAGAAGGAAGTTTGAAATTCGGGGGACTTACCCTTCACGAAAAAATAATGTAATATTTTATTAATTTGCCGACACTGGGAAATGGAAACTTTGCCATTAAAGACGGCATCATTTCCCTTAACAATGTCCATACAATGAGTATAGGCTTACCACCATCGCGATATAATATAGGGCAGTGCCAAAAAACGTCCGACAAATCCAAGAAAAACGGGATGCCGCAAGTTAGTAGTCGTATATTTCATGAAAACAACCGCGATGTCTGGCTTGTATTTATTAATATTCAATTTTTCTTCACAAGGATAAGTCACGTTGTTGTCCGATATAATCACGGGCGGAGCTGAGGGTACAGCTAGAAATACTATAAGAATTTTCTATTATATCTGAAAGACTTACCTGAAAACAGATTTATTTCATAGATTAAATCTGTCATAAAGCTGGTGTAACATAATTCAATAAATATACGGTTCAATATAGTGGTCGTCTAGTTGGTCCTTCGAGCCGGATAATAAATAATATGTTTGAGGTTTATGTTGTTCCGCTGCACATAATATACCTTAATTATTTACCTCCAATTACGATCGTGTATTTTTTGTAATTAATCAGTAGGTATTATAATGACATGTCGTTAAACATAATTTACAGAATCAACTACCGTATCATCTTATATACATATGTCGGATATCCTTTCCAAATTACGTTTCCGTGGCGGAAAACATTTCTCAGCAGAAAATCGGAAACAATTTCCAAAATAGGAAACATTTACGACTGACACCTCTACTCGACTTCCGACATTTACTTCCCTTTACGCCTCGTCAAATTTGAGGAAAACGCATCCAATTGGTGAAAAAAAAATCTAGTCGATCAAATCGACTTCGAGGACAGAGTAATTTTTACCATCTACGATTTTATTGGCTAGATCTGCATATTTAATCCATTGAATGATTGGCTTCAAACGACGCAGATATATCACTATTTTAATATTTATGAGGAGTTGGAATTGCTTACTGTGTTTTTGGGCAATACAGAATATTTCCTTGATTCGATTAAATTAATAGATTAGATACAGATACAGTATAGTTGGAGTGTGTCAAATCAGAGGCCAACCCTTACGGACAGGCACTGAGTAAAGACCCACAGCAGGCAACCTCGCCACTTGACTGCTCGCGGGTTCGAAGTCACTTGTTCGACGTCTACCTGATGTAATGTACGCGGTATTCCGTAACTTGGAAATATCGTGGATCCGAGGCGTCCTTTACACGGCATACATCACCCAAGATCGGGTGGCCTACGGATCGTTTCTAAGGATAGTTGACAACAAGGCCAACATCTAGCCCCGCATCTTAGGGAACATGAACCGTGAGTCGGACCGACCAAAGATAACAGAGCTGATCATTAGGCCCGGGCTGTACGGCCATATTAGGCCACGAAAAGATACAGAACATATAGTTGGATTAAAAATTCATGCTACGGGCGAACCCGCAATCCGGAGGCATTTTAACGAACTCTATCGTCATATCGTCCCGACATGAACGCAGAAAATTTTGACAAAAACAATCCATGTATCCAACTACTCCCACTGCCTGTGAGAGTCCTACTCCTTACTACGAGGCATTGGGAATTTTCAAACCCAGTGGGGGTATCCATATGCTCTTGCTCCATAATTTAAATGGATTTCTCCATCCACCCGTTTGGTTTCTTTTGTAATAACGCGGTATTCCCTAACTCGGAAATATCGCGGACCCGAGGCGTCCTTTAATCGGCTCTACTCTAAATTGGATGGACAACTGATCGTTTGTAATGTTAGGTGACAGCAGGGTAAACTTATACCCCGGGTTCATAGGTCGCGTTAAGCTTCCAGACCCCCCCCCCACCGGCTATTTGTCAGATATAACAAGGTCGGCAAACCGACCGATTCATCAACCGTCCAAGACCGCCGATGTTTTCCCCTAGATCAGCCGCTATGCGCATAGCGGGTTCACCGGTTTAGTCCCTTTTCGGAGAGGCTGCCGGTGGGAGTTGAGTTGTGAGTCGGGTCGACCGTGTTGACAAATTGCCCTTATGACCTGAGCTGCACGACCCCATTAGGCCCCACAGATACAGAATAGTTAGATCGTAAAAATGATAAAAATATGAAAACTGGCCAACCTTCTGCACGTTAGATGAATCGAACAAAAATAAAAAAGAGAGGCCCGGGAGATATAATCACCGCGGATCAATATAGAATACACAGAACATGACTTCATGCGCAGATTTGAGTAATTGAAGTAATTCTTAATAATTATAAGCGAGCTTTAACAATCCCGTTAGTACAACGCCTACACAAAATCTATAATCACGACAGACATAATACAACCAATTCCCATGATTGAGTCATTACGACCAATCTTACGCAGATGAGGTTAAACCTTCGCGCTTCAATACGATCCCAATGAAGGATGCCACGATCGCAGCTCTATCGGCAGGCAATTATGCAACCAAGGTTTCCACTAATGTATATCATTAGGTGAATATAAACAAATAGATTTCAGTGTAGCATCGCATCGTCTCGTGGCAGACAATCGAGCTCAGAAATGGTCCATTTTAGATGGTTATCAACGATCTTCTCACCGGATTGAGGTCGCCGTTTAAAACAATACAGACGTGAACGAAACAACCGAAAGCAAAGTAGGTATAACGTAATCAGATATAGAAAATAGAAATTCTAGGCTTTAGTTTGATCTCTTTTGTAACGATTAAACTGATCTAAACGATTGTTTGAAGTGTGGTGTTATCGTCGCATGTTTCGTATAAACTGGACACAGAAAGTCAGCAATGAAAAATTACTTCAGCTTGCTGGAACGACCCAAAAATTGTTGCACACCGTCAAAAAGCGCAAAATTGAATATCTGGGAGACTTGTTACGCCATAACAGATATCAGCAGCTTCGACCTATATTGATAGGCAAAATACAGGGTAAGCGGCGCCCGGGAAGGCGGAAGAAATCATGGCTGCGTAATATCAGGGAGTGGACCGGCATCACTAGCGCAGACAAGCTGTTCTGAATGGCGCAGGACAGACGAAAATTTGCAGAGCAAACGGCTAACCTCAAGTAATGGAGAGGCACCTAAAGAAGAAGAAGAAGAAATTGATCTTAAACATAGTGAACTAATAAAAGGAAATTATTCGACAAAAGTATAACTTGTACGACATAAACGCAGCAGTGTTTCTCATGTTAGATTAGCTTATTGTTAACAATTTAGTCCTTAGGTCTAAAGAAAACAATTTAAGTCAAATTTCCTCTTCACATTGTGAGGAGACAGTTCGAAACGCACTTAACATTAAAAAATCTGGTTGATACAGAGTCTTTTTCCCAATTTCTTTTTTGATGAAGCAACATACAACACGGCGCTGTTCCAGGTATTGGCTATAAGAGCGATAATTTATATGCAATCGATTTTGAAACTCTATTGTTTACTTGTCTTCGATTTAACTGATGTTTTAGCGGCTATAATAATCGTGATTTTCAGATTCGATTGTCAAATTTTTAATTTTCTACCGAATATTAAAAAAATCATCAATAAACTCATAAATAACTAAATATATTAAAAAACATATTATTCTCAGGAGTATAAGACATTCTATCATTAATATTAACGAAGTTATGATTTATTCAATTGTCAGATTGTAATATTTTTAAATCAAAACCCGCTAACCAAAAGGCAATTCTAAATCAAATGATTTATTTTTTCTAGAATTACTATTACGTAATTTTTAAAAATTTCCAAAGTCGGTATGCCACAAAATGATGAATATCTCATCAGCTTATCAAATCTCGGTATTAGAATTAACTATTTTTTCACGTAAGTGGACCTTAGTGGTCGTGTAGTTTCTGAGATAAGTGGATACAAACACACACACATACATCACACTGATAGATATTTTTCAGAATACACTGAATTTCCAGGATCTCAAAATGTGGAGATCACGAGCCAATTCGGATTCTATTTTTTTTTCGAAAACAAGATTTTTCCCATTTACATACTTCGTGTATCGCGATGTATATTTTTGGTAAACAAAATAATCTGCTACAATGTCTATCTCAATCACACTGTTTTCCTTTGACATAACCATATACTCTAAATAATATACATAAAAAACCATAGCATGCAATGGCGTCCTCGTGGATCTAATTTAGCTAGTAAACTTAGCAATCAAGCAAAGCAGCTGACTGATGTAGCAACGACTCGATTACTTAATTTTAGCCCTTGTCATAAAAATATAAATTATTTATTGTCCGAATTGTAGTATGCCTTATTAGCATTATGTTTTATTATTACATACTGTTATGGGGTAAGGCTGCTGATGTTATAATTATCTTACAATTGTTGATGTTGACACCATTAACCTTGATGTAGTGCTTGATGTTATAATTATCTTACAATTGTTGATGTTGACACCATTAACCTTGATGTAGTGCTTGATGTTGTAATTTCACCTAATGCTTCCTTGCATAAAATCAGAATAAATGCTACGGAAAAGCAGAAGGGATATTATGCAACCTTATCTAACTGCTGGCCTTGTCTTTATTTCTTCAGAAACATAGTTTTCACAGCTTGATTTTGCCAGATATTTTGACAAATGAAATAAGCTGGAATACAGCTGTGGCTTCCCAAGGACAGTAATTTTCGGCAGTATTAAAAGGGGTTGAAAAAATAGATTTTATTCGCCGTTAACAATTGTTGTATAATTTTATCTGAAGGTCGGATATTTGGCGGACATGAGCAGTTAGAAAAAACCTGTTTCAAATACGTCGTTAGTGAAAAGCTACTGATTAAACTATTAATCTTCATAGAAGCTATTAATGATCACATTAACGCCTAACATAAAATCAACCAATTAAACACAATTAACATACCATGACTTGGACAAGCTTGTAGTCATTGGTAACGAGCGACTTGGGTGTCCGCAAGTAGTCAAGTGGTGCACTGATCAGATGAAGGTATTGTTGCATTATAATAAAATCAGTTAAAACTATGGGTTTAGAGCAAATTTAAAGCAAGCAAATTACTTACGTGCAGCCATCTGCATAATTTGTAGCTGCACATTTTCCTTCTACTCGTTTTCCCGTATAGTTCGTATAAAACTCTTTGAGCCGAGCTGTCTTGATTATATATAGTTGACCGCCGTTGCTTACTTAGTTCTCTGCGTCATTTTTATAGTAGATATTCTTGCTAAAACACTCACGATCACAGACATCAACCTGTGATACAACAGGAATGTAATAACATCAAAATAACAAGAATTTTACCGACAGCTGTCATACAGTATTGTCAAACGAATTTACGGAGAAACACCACAAGTCAGTGCTGGTGTTTCTCCAAATAACTCAATTCGCACGCCATAACTCCACAACTACTGAGTAGATTTCTGTGGTATCTCTGTATTATGTGGAACTAGACCCAAAGAACAGAAAGTAATGAAAAAGTGATTTTGTCCAAATTGATGACTTAAATATGTTGTTTCTCAATATAACGATTCATTTGCACTATCTAGATTTGCAGCCATCAATTTTGCGGTACCTCACTTCCTAGAAAAAAGTAGGTTTGCAGCAACGGAATATAGGCGATATTGCAAATTCGGGATGGGGTTTCGAATTTGACGGTAATGAAGATTAAAATATTAGAAAACTATTACATTAATTTTTACCTAACATTATCTTAGAGGTAATGTGCTAGAAAACTTTATATTGGCACAAAGAGACCGAAAATATGGTAGAACAGTCCAAAAACTTGCCTTCAGTATGAGCTAGAACGGGATGCTTCCCCCTTCCCCCGGACGTTATCGTTGAATACTGTTGTAGGTTATACGCTTAAATTGGATATTATACAAATCCACTGGAATGGCTCGCAGGCCGCAATAATGCAAGTGTCTATAATAAATTACATCTTAGCAAATACTGAGCCGATGTAACAACCCACTCGATAAAACGATCGTATTAGGCCACCAAGAAGAATGGCTGACTCAACACAATAATACGCTATGAAATTGTTTCTAAAATATATACTAATATTTTTTTCATTACCTTAAAGATAGGCAAGATCGAAGTCAGGAAAACTGCAATACTCGGAGTTCACGGAAACAAAATTTCCTTATTCCTCGAGTACTAACAACAATTGCCCAACGACAGGTTTTTTACTTGAGCCCAGATTATACAATAACATAGAGGAGGAATGGAAACACCTAGAGAATATTAAACATTTTATAAATAGTATTTGAATTTGGGCGGTCTAAATATGAAAACTTGGTTTGTAAGAAAAATGTATAACGGTTGATTTTAAAATTAATCTTGCATATATCCAACAATTAT
>JAOPUG010000333.1:26063488-26079362 GCA_027564375.1 Micropterix facetella | reverse complement strand
ATCACTCCAAATACGGCAGTTTTGTTTATTGACGTATCCATTCAACCAAAAGTGAGCTTCATCGCTAAACAAAATTTTTCGATACGTATTTCGAACAGAACCATGATTTTCAAAATAAATTTGAACAATTTTGAAGCGTTGTTCAGGCGTCAGTCTATTCATGTTGAAATGCCAAACCAAACTAAACATAAATCACTTCACAGCTGACAAAATGGCCACCAGTTAACAAAAGTGTTGCCAACTTAAAGTTCTATACCTTTATAAAAAACACCCTTTACAAGGTCCGTCGACTGACTCACGACGATCGCTCGTTAGCACATCGGTGTTTGCGCTGAAGAAACATCGCTTCTCTCTCGCCGCCCGAACGACGTGCCACGCCACTTGATTATTTACGATTATGATTGGTTTAAACAATGTTGCGACCCGGTATTTTATTTTCGTAGCCCTGTGCAAAGTCGCGACCCACCATTTGGGAAGCGCTGGTCTACAATATTGGTCGTTGTTTCGACGTCGTCATTATTCTATCGCCATAGTTCAATTCGATACAATAAGAATCTGCAAACAACATATTCCAAGAGATTTTCTGGCAAAAAATATAGAACTTATTATCTTGAATTCATGTACCTATTCTTATTGTAATGCATAACCTGTTCTTGTCTAAAGCAAAAAAATCAAGTTTTGATCCATGCACTTGTTATGAGAACAATTCATCTAATATTCATCAAAACCCATGTCTTCTAAGTTTAGGGGAAAATAATATAACTTCAAATTGTTATGCTTCCGATAGAGCTCATCATATTAGGAGTGATTTTAAAAAGCTGATATCTCCGCTTTTTGCTTTTTGGGCCTTTCCAAGTGCCTCAGCGCAGATGTTCGCATTCGAGTCACTGAGTCCCTCGTTGTTTCGATCTTAGACTCTATGACTATTATGCTCATGCCTGTATATGAAAACGAAGGTAAGGGGCCACAAGGTCCAGAACGCCAGTCGTCAGCGTAACGTATCGCTTCCCAATTCCGCCCAGAAGTCATATCACTCATTTTCATTCCAGCTCTTCCATGCTGAACATCACTTACATTGCTGTTTTGGCAATTTGAATGTGATTCCTCGCCACAGAAAAACATGCTTTAAATAAATTTTCAACTGTAATGCTGCCGCGGCTTACCATAAACTCGCCAATATAATGACGACTGTCTCAGATGCTACATTAAACAACCGCCCAAAGCTCTGCTTTCCTTTTTTAAAATGGATTCATTGTTTTAAAATTATTGTTGGTGTTTATGATTAGTGGTGTTTAAAATGGACTAGATAAAATTGTTAAACACCAACTCTGTTATTTCAAAAGCAAAACTTATATTTCAACGCCAAAACCTAATATATAAAAAATGAAAATGTGGTTTGATTGTATGAAATTCTTGTTAAATCATGATATTTCCAAAATTATAAATAAATATGTCAACCAATATGGAAGATTGAAAAAAGCTGTGCTATATGAAATTAAAAAAAGGTGTCTACTTAAATTAAAATAGTTAATTTAACGTTTTTTTTGTTCCTTGGATTTTTTTACATTAAAATATTTTTTGCCAATTTCTGTACAATTATAATTGATTGAAATATCAGCTTTTGAAAAGCTATTCCTCAATAATATTGATATATCCTTACGTTCACATCCTTTAATAATCCTTTATAATCGTATCCGTTCATGATTTAGCATTTCATTGCATTCATGAAAATTCTAAAAATGATTTTTACTTTTATATTTTGATCTTTAATCTTTGACCTTTGACTTAAAAATAATGTTTTGCCTTTTTTTATTTTTCACAATTTATACAACCCAAAAATGTGATTGTTTGTACTCACAATCACTATTTGAAAACTGTCGAAATTGTTGTCAGTATTGATGACTGAGGGTTAAGATTGTTGACCCCGGTCTGTCAGGTTGTCACCAATTGATTGATTTGATTTTATACTAGCCGAAAGTCGCTACCTGTTTTTGCTCTTCACATTACACCCTTTTCTATGCTTCTTCGACTTTATGAAGGCGTTTAACATAATATCGCATGACGCGGGAGTACTTCTAGAAGATCTCTTTCAGTTTTACAAGTATTTAAATTTAGGTTTTTTTAATTTGCAGGTTCCCAGAGGCGCATCCCTTCGAACAATAGCACGAATACGACATCGAGGGATAATCAGCTGCTTTCCGTGCTTGCCGCTAGGAGGCGCCAGATCCTCTCTGATCGTCTTAACGCTCACATTGCGACGATAGCTTCCTTGGCCCAGAAACCGTACAGGTTGGTTATTTGTTTCAAATTAATTGGCAAACGTAAACTAATGATGATGATGAAGATGACGATTGATTACAGATTTTAATAGACGTTAAATCATGTTACTTATAGATCTCTACCCTACCAAAGTATAACCTGGCTCCTTACATCAATTATTTCAAAAATAAAATGGCTGAGATTCATTTCCAAATATTGCCCTTTTTGTAAATTTGAACATTCCTATTATAAACTGAACGCATCAGCAACAGGTGAATATTTAAACATGATGGCCGAGCTTGGATTGCACTCTGCAATAAACAAACCAATTCGACTGGAAAACTGATCATCCACCTGCATTTACCGTTTATTAATCGTGGAAATTCACTGACAATTTTCCAATTAAGCTGATAATTTCATGCGAAAATGAAACGAGAAAATATTCGGAAATATTTCTCTCAATAATTTTAACCAGTAAGAGATAATGTATACCTTACTTTCGAATATAACATCAGCTGCAATTTATGTTCCACTTACAGTAAGTGTTTTAGATATTAATTACATTTTATCTTTTGCATTAATATTTCCAGGAACAACGGAACGCACGCCCACTTGGAGATACTCGACAAAAACAACACGGTTATCACGAAGATAACGATACCGGAAAACTCGACCAACGTCAAATTTCAATGGGACATTCGAAACGTGAATCTAAAACCGCTGCAGAAATACGAATCTCCACCGTTGAGATTGCCCACAGCAGCGGACAGCAAATCAGTGCAGCCTCTAAAGCCGACGATTCAAGATGCCAAAACAGGAAGAGCCGGCGGGTTCTTGAATAACAGGAGGAAACTCCCAGTAGAAGGGTTGAGGTTCGGGTCTGGAAGTAGGAAGAATGTGGATACAGTGCCAACCGAAGAGAATAATCTGAAAAAGACTGATACTTATAATTACAATAAGAAGGACGACGAGAACGGAGAAGCGATATTAGAACCTGATGAAGAATTTCAAGTCGATGAATCGAATCACGGATTTTACTTATTAAATTTCACAGCTGAAAACGTCACTCTAATTGAAGCAAATGCCAGTACAACTATCAATAATATTGAAGAGTTTGTAGAAAATCAGACGTTAACTAAAATAATCGACGATACAGAAAATTTAATCAACCGAAGTGCGACAGATGATTTAAATAATGTAACAAAAGCGCATGAAAGAGCATCGGAAATCACGCCTACTCAAATGCCTGTGAAAACATCGGAAACTCGCACCACAAAAGAAATTAAATCAGACGTTAACAACACTCTCTTTATATCTGATGAGTTGTACAATCATTTCAGGCCTTTAGAAACAGAATTGCCGGTTGAAGATATGGAGCCGTTCTTATTCTTTGGTCAAAAAATTAACAAAGATAATTTATCACTAATAGCTAGCGCTTCACCATCAACGAAAGCCGTGCAGTATCTGACCACACCGGAAAAGAAAAGAATTTATAGACTGCCTGTAACAGAGAAAACTAAATACTTCAGAAACGAAGATGAAGATGAAGTGAACGAAGACATGGATGTCTCAGTCGTGAAGAATATAATAGAAAAGAATAAAGTTAGGAATACTATAAAACAACCTGCGCCAGTTAGAGAAAGTGGATTAATAGAGGCTTACAGAAAAACGTCATCATCAACGACAACGCCTTCTACTACAACAAGTCTACCGCCTACAGAAGCAGTACCTTCAGTATCTTCACTGCCATTAAAAGCAAACCCAGACGTTATTATATTCGACAATGAAGAAGCGTCAGCCTCTGAGAATCGAGTAAGAGTAAGAGAAAATTCAAATAGAACAGTAGCGACTCCATCAAGAGGAAACAGAACGTACACATTCAGAAGAAAATCAGCTAAAATAACAATGCAGAATTCTACGCAGATTCCAGATTCCGAACCCACACAATCAACTCCGCCTCAATCAACTACACTAGTTTACACAGCCGTAGTCACATCAGTATCAATCACATCATCGATCAAGGGCTTAAATAATTCAGACACTGTAAACAACACCAAAATATCTGACGATGTCTTCATAGATAGGTTAAATAACAATACAGCTAAGGAATTGTCTGTTTCCAATTCTTCGCTTTTAATTCCTAACCCAGCCAGTCTAACTATAGCCAATGCTACAGTTGTAGACGACAAAAAGTCGAATATGACTGAAATTAGCGATTTACGAGTTAGAAAACGCCCTGAATTCAGACATCGACCACACAGGATAAGAACCCGGATTTCAACAACAGAGAAAACGGTCGCTGCCAATCAAACCGAAGCTAACTCACAGCCATTCATTCTTTTCCCCGACACTTCAATGAGTGATAACCATACCAAGTTTTTCATAGAGTTAACCACTGCCGAACCCGATTCAAATATAACTTTACCTCCGCCAGAAAATATTTCCATTGAAACTAGACTTTTTATACCAGACGAAACAATTGGCGTTGGAAGAAATAAAATTGGAAAAATTGAAGTTTCATCAACTATAGTAGAACCGATAGCAACTAGCTCAGCAGAGCCAGATTCCACAACTGTTCCTACCAATATAAATGTTCCGAAAATCGAAGATTTCGGAGGTAACACCCTGAATATGTCGAGTGAAAACAGCAGTTATTATTATACGGACGGAGCAACAACAGAACCTACTCAAAATGTCAATATTTCCAAAGATTTCGTTACTACAAATAAAACAGTAATGAATGCCACTAGCGAAGAATCTAAAGAAGTACTCGATGGAAAAACTGGTGAAGTCATAATCGAAGCTGGTAATACTAACGTCGCTACCTATATATTAGCTGGTCTTGGTTTTGTGCCTGTGATGGCTATCATCTTTTATGTATTGAGAAATTTTCTTTTGAAGAGAGGAAAAGATATAGATGCCGATTACGATGGGTACTTCCAAGATCCTGATCTGAAGAAGGAGTCGCAGGTGACACCGGTGGCGAGACCTCCTACGTATCCTCACAAGAAACCGGATGAAAAGTGGGAGTTTCCAAGGAGTAAATTGAGGCTTCAAACGCTGTTAGGACAAGGAAATTTTGGACAGGTAGCTATTCTCTATTTTAGTCAAATCAGTTTTGTAGAGCAGGCGTGCCCGCAATGTAATAATAATTTATTGTTTTTAGGTCTGGAAGGCTGAAGCTGATGATTTGACTGGCCATGATGGTCTAACGAGACTTGTAGCTGTTAAAACCATCAAGGAAACGGCAAGCCAGAAAGAGAAGCAAGAGTTACTCCACGAAATATGTATAATGCAGAAAATTGGAACTCACCCTAATGTCGTTACTTTGCTCGCCTGCTGTACTGAACAAGGTTTGTGTGTGCTCACTTTTTCCTCGAATTATCTGATTCTCCTTGATTGTTTCTTTGCATTTCATTTCAATTAATTTCCTTTCAGAACCTTATCTACTAATAATGGAGTATGTGATGTGTGGAAAATTACTCACTTACCTTCGTGAAAGGCGTTCCAGGCCTGATAGATTCGGAGGCGGAAGTGGGGCACTGACTTCTAGGGATTTGACTGTATTCGCCTACTGCGTAGCACGTGGAATGGAATATCTCGCTTCTAAGGGTGTAAGTACTCTACTTGAATTAACCGTTCGCTATATATTACATCACATCATATAACAGCGGACTACTACTACATACCAGACCCATGTATCTTCTAGAAACTCTGGCCTTACTAAACTAGTCTAGATAGTCTAGCAATTCTCATTTATACGATGATCTCGGTTTTTATTTGACGAGCATACCGTTAGATCTAACAATTTAGTATTGGGAAGATAGGACATTTTTAAGATGGGTTTTAGTAAAATTTAATCATCCTTCAAATGGGAGCTCCGGCAGTCATTTTATAGTAAACACAATCAATAAATATTCCTGTTCAACGATGGAATATTATTTTTATGCTGTGTTTATGTGTCTACTTGGGTACCTTTCTTTGTGCTCCTTACCCAGATCGTCTAATTGCGACAGGATTTAAAGAATTTGTAATTAGGAAGGATGGATTATTGAAATCGATATAGCAACATAGGCGGTTTATGCACGTGCCCTAAAATACTTCTCACTTTCTTCATGTTCTTATCTCTTCACGAACTATGTAATTTTCCACAACTTTAGGTTTCATTCAAGATTTCGTGTCTTAAATAATTGGCTGTCATACGCATAGTTTATTCTCTCGTATTCGCTTAAATGTCTGTTACTTTTCATTTCTATGTTGTTTGTCTGTCGGTTAATAACTTACAATTTATCGCCGTAGCGTATATTTCTATATTTATTTATTTAGCAAATTACAATGGACATTACAGACAGTTTTTAAATCGTCAATTATTAATCTAGACTTTCTTATAAAAATATCTAATTACTATCTAACCTTTCTGGTTTCAACTCGGTGCTACTTTTTAAACTTTTATATTACATAATATATATTTACCTAATTCCTTGGATGCTAAGAAATGTCATTAATGTACTTTGTAGCTATGCTAAGTTCACTGTCCAAATATCCAATTCTGGCTCAGCCGAACATAGTACATTTAGGGTACGAAGCGTCCGCACCGTAAATGGTTCTAGCTCGCCGTAACGAATATAGTTCTAGCTCCCGGCGAACAATATATGAGTCATAGCACGGCAGTAATTAGCGGTTACAGACTGATTCTTCTAAGGATGATCGCATTATCAACAAACCGCCTGAACAGTTTATATATGTGGCAAATTACTAGTCAATCTCTTCTTACGTTTAGTAAGTTGTAACCAACCATCCCTAGAATTTATGAGGTAGGGTACCGGAAAGGATAAAAGCCATACTGCTTGAAATACAGGAACATCAGAAAGCGTTTCTGCACTCTCTCCAGCATAGATATGTATGCACTTTCATAAGGACTTCATATTGCCACTTCGACTTCTAATCTGCTCCTAATTAAGGAGTCGAATAGGAGGAACATGAGGAATGTATCGTTGAGCTGTCTCATGTTCCACAAAACAAAACCTAGTACTTTGTAAGAATTAGCAACTAAGGCGTAGATGTGCTGACTGTATGCCAACCGCGAGACAAAAATCACTCCTAGGTCCCTTGTATGATTCACTCGCGATAGTGCTTTGCCATCAATGTCATAACTAGATATATTATATAAACGGGGGAATCACCTCGCGAGTATGTATATACGTGGTCCATATTGGAAGTTTCTGGAACTGACCATTTGCGTTAATGATAATAAAAAAGTAATCCCTATTTTTGAAAACAGAACCCTTTGGCACTAGAATACATTTTTTTACGTCTGTCATTTGTTATTTTTTTGTGGCGCCATCTTGAAAATTGCGTGTTTACCTAACGATCGATTTAACTCGAGAACATTTTCGATGTATGTTTTTTTACGATTTTAAGAAAGTAGCCAAATACTTCAATTAGCGTTTGGTTTAGAAGCCAATTTCGTCGCTCTGGGTACTTCTGGTATAATGAATTTAAACGTGCACTTATTTATCTCCAAGGCGATTCACGAAAAGTGGTAACAGAAACGAACATTGATGCTGTACGAGAACTAATTCAGTCGGATAAAAAAGTTACGTGTCAGCAAATTCGTAAAACATTGAATATTGGTATGAGCCAAGTGCAAAATATTTTGCACGTACACCTGAACGTTCGAAAGTTTTGTTCGAGATAGATACAGCACGTGTTAACGGAAGATCAAAAACGACAGCATGTAGAGTGGTGTGATAAAATGACAGAGTGCAATCATTAGCAGTATATGATATCGTAATATGAGATGAAAGCTGGGTGTATTGTTACGAACCTAAAAGAAAGAGTCAATCGGCGGAGTGGGTCTTTTCTTTGGAGGATTTGCTGACAAAAGTCACGGAAGTTCGAAGCAGTGGTAAAATGATGGTTACTTATCTTTTTAGCAAGACAGGACATTACACGATAATTTTACTTGAAATCCAAAACACAGTCACTGCAAATTAGTACGTTAACATTTGCTGGTACAGTATTTTAAAAAAAGTTCGTGAAAAACGTCTTCGCAACAGAGTAATCCTACATCAATGCAATGCATCCGCCCACTCCGCTAAGATGACAATGCCGTTTTTAAAGACCTAAAACGTGAATCTGATGACAAATCCCATACAGTCCGGACCTGGCTCTCTGCAATTTCCTTTTTTTTCCAAAAATGAAGGATAAACTTAAATGTGTACGGTTCGCGACCCCAGAAGCGGCGGTGATAGCGTTCCGAGCAACCACCGAGGAGACATCTAAAGAAGACTGAGCCAACTGCTTTTCCCAATGGTTTCAAAGAATGAAAAAGTGTATACATTGTCAAGGAGAATACTTTAGAACAGTAAATACAATATAACCATTATAAATATTTTAATTTATCAGAATCCAGCAACTTTCAGTGTGGCCTAAGTATAATGTTTTATCTTATCCATCGCCCCTAATGGATTACGATTACTTATTGTATTAAGGCTTTACGAGTAAAGTGACTTTTGATATTTGTTGACCCCCCCCCCCCGATATACTTGCTTTCTTGAATTTTCTTAGCGCCAGACTTGTTCTATTTGCAGACGGGGTTTTCTGATGCTGTTTTTCTTATTGTAGATTGTGCACCGAGACTTGGCGGCGAGAAATATCCTCGTGGACCACAACAAGCTATGCAAGATCGCAGACTTCGGCATGAGTCGCGAGGTGAGCGACGCGGACGGCAGTAGTGGCGAGTGCGGCCGCTCGCAGCGCCACGCCCTTCCCGTCCGGTGGATGGCTCCCGAGGCGCTGCTCTACAACATCTACGGCCACGAGACGGACGTGTGGGCCTACGGCGTGCTGCTCTGGGAGATTGTGACTCTCGGTTGGTAGTTTCATATTTTAATTTTCTTTTTCAACACATGCTGCGTGAAGGTCATCTAATTTAATGGCACTGTTCTCTGGCACCAGTTCTCTTCATGTGTTGAAAATCTCGTTTTAGTTTTTGTCTGGGAATTCTAGACTTATACCATTGATTATAAAGTGTATTGTATAATCAATGCTTATACGAAAAACACTGTGAAAAAAGAGGGTGACATTTTATAAATTTCTGTCATCCAGTTGAGTGGATGTTGTCTAGAAATAGTTATAGTCTTAACCGTGACATATTTTAGATTATATATCTTACTTCTGGTATCTATTTTTGTAATCAGCAGTTACAGTGTTTCTTGGGTGGAGGCAATTATCGTTGTGTCGAAGAGGATGCTTTCTTTACATGGCCTATCTACTACTGTATACAATTACTCTATATCTGTAACTATACGGGGCTTGTTTTCAAGTTACAGAAGGTAATCGTTTTAGCGAATCCATCATGTATAATTATTATTATATATTCTAAAAGCGCCAAAGATTTTACGTCAAACTTTCTAAGTCAAGTATATAGTTGGTTGTTTTTTTCGGTTACAGCCCAGGATTCAATGGTATACACTACAATTCCCTTCTATTGTATTTCTCCATTTTGGATTTTATTTACTCGGAAATTCGGAAGTCATTAGAGGTTGTAATTTTAGGGAGATATGTATGCGTTCAAATTTAGTCAAATAATTAAATTTAACTATGAGAGTCGAGACATATTCAACATTTCTCGACTCTATAGAAATGAAAATATAATATATAATAAGATAAGCAATCACCTAAATAACTAAACTGACTAGCACAAATACAATTTCAATGAATAGCAGTAAATATGACTAATCACCGACCTTCATCAATAGACTTCATATACAATGAAAAACATAAAGAGATGTGAAATGAAATATCAATTTAACCAACTAATACCACTGGAATAAAAAACACGTATCGTATATATTAATAGTATAATGAATTTGCAATTCATCATAGCCTGGGATGTTACGGATTAGTTTGCGGATAACCCTAAAGCGAGATGTAAACGATCACAGGTTAGATAGACCTCGGACGTCATTGAAAGGTCTCTAATCACAATGGTTATTTGTGGATATTACTAAAATAAATATTGGTTAGCGCGAAGATATGTACAATGAAATTGACCGTTATTGTGTTTTTATCTATACTTGATTGATGTGACACTTTGTTTTACCGAGTTAATGATGATTAATTGTTAATCTGATTCTGGTGTGCAGTTTTCTTCTCTATGGAGGCAGTTAGTGTCAATACTTGGTGCCTATATATTTGCATGTGTTCGATATCTATAATGTAGAGTTGTAAACTGGGAAGTTTTTTGATTCTATATATTCTCTATCTCTAATTCTTGTGCATATAAGGTACCTTGTCGTTCCTTCGTTTTCAGCCCAATTTTTGAGATTGTTTAATTTAAATCATTGCAGCATTTTTGCCAAGTCTATAGCGCCATCAGCAAGGATTGCTAAGTCGTAGTCGTAACCTAGTACATGTATTGTTATGTTAGGTGAGGTTTGGCATTTGGCATCAGCATTCGGGCTCTGGACGGATCGTATGACCTTCACGAGGACTATGTTGAATAAAAGAGTAGAGAGGCCGGCCGTAATACTGTTTCAATCTTGTCTATCCGCATGATGATCTTGCTGCCTGCTGCCTGTAGAAAAACAGACTTGTGAAGGGAACTTTTTTTGATTTAAGCTGCAGTGTAGAAAATAGCATTTTTAGTTCAACTTTAAACATATAGTTTTTTCTAGGTAACATAGACTCAAATCAAATCAAGTTATAGACGATTTTCAACTCAGTTTTTTTATGTACCTTCTCTAAACTAAATTCTCTAAATCAAAAAAATATCAAAAAAGGAAAATATCACTTTTCTTGTTCCGTTTTATGTACAGAATCATCCCTTAAAAATCCCGACTGTCCTAACATATTGTATGTCGATGAAGATGATGTACGATGACATATGAAGTTACACCAAGAATTTACCTGCAGCATCAGTATCGCATCCCATAATCGCATCCTATAGCATCGCATACTGTTGGCAACTTCACGAAATTCTTTATGTTATATCATTAATTATTCTCATCATATTATCATTTGCCAGGTGTGAGACCAAAATGCGAAACAGTGAGTTTTGTGGTTTGACTAATACAACACGCAGTGGGTCGGGGCTCACGTGATTTTAGAGTCTGGTTCATATACGGTGAAGGCAGTCAAAACGTAGAGCGCATTATCTGGTCGTAATCTGTGCTCTCTGTCTCGATAGAGCAACTACTGGATACTTTAGGTGGCCACTTGAGTTGGATTTCCCATCTGGTACGCGACCTTATCAATAACAAGGATTATTATAGGTATTCCGTCTGTTCGTGTCTTACTGGGTATCTCGTGGATAAGGGTCGCATGGTTTGATACAGCTTGGGCCGCCAAGCCAGCTTATCTTACGTCCGGTCCAACTCATAGTTCAGTATATGACCGTCTTCGAAAAGGCGAATTGAATAAAATAATTTTCTCGGGCAAGCCCTGTTCTGAGCATTCTCCAATGCAGTGTTGTATCTGGTAGATTACCGGGAGAGGCTGGAAGCGTAGTACTTTAAGACAGTGGGGTAATGTGAGATCTCCGAGTTTGAGACTGTCATTCAGGCTCAGGGCGGATAGAACGACCCTCTCGAGGACTATGTTGAATAGAAGAAGATATAGGCAGACACCCTGCCGTAACCACAGTATACAGACAGTAGCTTATCTTAGAACAAAATTAAAAACGACGCATGCGACGTCACGAGTCCCAAGGGCTACTATAAATAGATAAGTACAAACGGAGCTGCCATGGAATTCACCGACCAGAATCGGGCCCATCATAATATTATTGTTACACTTTTGGGGGGTGAGCGGTGGACTTCGGACTAACGACCGGTTGTACGATTTTTAGACATCCGTGCCTTCGAGGTAAAAAAGTCCAAATCATGAGCGTTTGGCGTGACGTACCCCCTTTGCTCATTTCCCTTTCAACCTACCCCCGCTGTGCCTTGCAAGCCGAGAGTGCGCTTACAGTTCTTTTTATACTGTGCCGTTACCCTGTTTTAACGCTAGCCGGTGGTGGGTTATTGTTACTGATCCGTAGGCTGGTCTTGTCGTCATCAATACACATCTATCTAAACAATCTACTAAAGTATCTAAAGTCCTTCAAGATACTATATTCGACGAAGGTTTAAAGTTCTGCTGTTATTTATTTGTTGTTTACATTGTAGGTTCGACGCCATACGCAGCGATGACCGGTCGTCAAGTCCTACACATGGTGACGGAAGGTTACCGCCTGGAAAGACCCACTCACTGCAAGCAGCATCTATACAGAGCCATGCACGCATGCTGGCACGCCGACCCATCCCACCGGCCTCCATTCGCCGACATCAAGAAACAACTGGCGGAACTCCTAGACAATGAACCCACCGAGGGCAACTACGTCGACCTGGAGAGTTTTTACCAGGATTCTTCAGTGTACAGTGACCCCTCCGCCATTATACAGAACGACGGAGGAATTTCAATAGAATATTCCAGAGAACTGAAGCCGCAAGCCTTAACCGAAGAGCCAAAGCGGCGTAGCTTCAATAAAATAGCGGCTGCTTGTAATTTGCAGAGGAACCACTCGAGCAGTTTCGGAAGTCGGAACGGATTCAACACCAGAGACGACGATTTCATTAATCTCCGAAGCAACAGCAAGATCGGCGCCACGAGGATGGGAGGCTTTGGCATTAGTAATATTGCCTTCAACGCACGCGAAAGTGATTTCAGTGATCGCAAAGATAAACTATCCGGTTTCAGTTTCCAAAATAGAGACAGAGACAATAATCTCATCACCAGAGACAGTGCGTTGGTCAGTAGGAATAGCTTCACTAACAACTTCCAGAATAGGCATAATGGCAGAGATGGCGGGAGGGGTTTTTTCGTCAATTCAGGCAGCAATAGAAGCAAGAGAGTGTCAGAGTTCGAATGCAACATCTGATCTAGTGTTCAACAGTATTTTTATAACAATAAGACTAAGAAAATGTTATAAGTGTTATTCATGTGAAAATAAGGACGCCAAAGTTTTTGAATTTTATAGTTTAAAAAAGGCAGCGTCAGATTTATGCCAGTGTAAATGTCGTTAAAATTTAATATAGATTTTATAATACCCGCTTTTTTAGACATAAGAAAATAACAATAAAAAATATTGCATTGTAAATAACATAGTCAAAGTTTAAATTTAATTGTAAATAGTCCTACACTTTAATTTTATCTAGTCTTTCTCTAAATTTGTAGAGCTATAGGATATACTTTAAAGTAACACTTTATATAATTTATAATTATTTTTAAAAAATGTAATCATTGCAAAAGATAATTTATTTTTTGTACATAAATTTCCCTTTTCGTTTCGCTAAGTTACCAATTTCATTGACCATTGATATCTCGCATGTATTTAACACAATTATTTAATGATTACTGTTTTTATTTTCAAAGTATTCGTGTAAATTGTATTGTTTAAAAATGCGAAATATATCAAACTGTTGTTTATAAACAAATGTTTTTTAAAAATATTATTTGCGTTGAATAACGCTTCCTTGTGGTTTCCAGAAGACTTCGCGTTAATTTAAAGGAAGTGAATGCAATGTAACGTGCAACTGGAATTAATTACTTCCTTGTCGCTTAGAAAATTATTTCAAATAACAGTATATATAACATCTCTTATTGTCTCCGATCATTATTATAATGATTGGAAACAATATGAAATTGAATTTCCTTCAATTGAAATAGAATACAGATTGAAATAACTAATTTCCCATAAAAGTACATTATACAAAATATCAGGTATTAGAAAGAATCCTATTTGTTGTTATAGATATATTATGTCTATAATTAAAGAGCTAATCTTGGGCTCTTGCACTAAATTTAAACTACCCAGAAGTCTTAAAAACGCCTATTTTTAAACCATTACATAAAAGGGGCGACCGCCCTGATATAAATAATCACAGACATTTATATCTCACTTCTAATGTATCTGAAATATTTGAAAAGGCCATGGCAAATCGTCTTATATTTTTTTTTAAGAAAAAAAAAACGACGTTCTCTGCAAAGAGAGCAAAATGGTTTCTGAATCTATCACCTCTTCCAATATATTCTTGATGGTATTGATATCAAGAAACCGTCCCATGCGGTTATTCTAGGTGTTCCAAAATTTAGATAACAGGCAAGATGTTATTGGGCTGTAAAATATCTGGACGACAAATCCGTAAATCATTCTTTATTTCGAAAGACCCTAGTTTGTCGTCTGTCCTCGTTGTGGACAAAAGTGCGTATATCAGTACTGTGTGCTTTTTAAACCATTTGAAATTTATCTTATTTTATACAAAATGCCGAAAATAGATGAACTTAGTGTGCATCAACGCTTACCAATCCAGTTGTTAAACGAACATGGCAAGTCGTAAGTCAAAATTGCTAAAATTATAAAATGCCCCCGCTGTTTTGTAGAATCTGCCATCAAACGTTTCCAGGAAACCAATTCTTATGACAATAGACAAAGAACATATTTGGATTTAAGACTTAACTCGGGCGAGCCCGTCACCCCGAGGCTTTTTAACGAACTTTATCGTTACATCGCCCCGAGATGAAACGTACAGAATGTGGACATAACATATCCACAATCCAACTACGTCACGGCCCGTTAGAGACCGTCGCCTTAATAGCGAGGCACCGGGCAGCGAACTGCCCGGCGGGCCAACCTTTAGACGGATTTATCCATACACCAGTTTGATTCCAGGCTCGAAGTCGCTTTGGCAACCTCTACCTATCGTAATAATGCAGCATTACGTAACTCCACAATATCGCGGACCCGTGGAGTCCTTTACTCGGCGATGATCACCCGAGATCGGGTTATTTCTAAGGGTAAGCGACGTAGGTCGACACCTACTTCCGCGCCTTAAAACGCATTACGAAACTAGACTCCCCGGTTATTTGTCAGTTGAGCAAGGCAGGTATACCGGCATTAAGCATCAACCGTCCAGGGCCACCCGAGGTGTTATCCCAAGTCCGACCGTAAAGCTTGTTTCACCGGATTAGTTCCTCACCGGATTAGACAAAGAACAGGTCGGAAATGTGCCAGGAACCTTGGACCGTGAGGACCGGATATTAATTCGAGAGTCTGAAAAATCGTAAGAAACCTTCTTTCGAGGTCGCTGCTGCTTTGGTTGAGCAAATTGGAAGACCGGTTAGTGCCAGGACAGCAAGGAGAAGGCTCGCAGATGCTGTCCCCAAAGGCTGCAAAGCAAGAAAAAAACCAAGGCTCTCTGATAAGAACAAAACATACCGATTAGTTGTAAACATGGGTTAAATTATAATAACAAAATGGTTTACTGTCAATAAAATTGAATTGATTAAAGTAGAACTTTCTTTAAAAAAAAATAAGTGCGTTTTCCCCAAGAGGCAACATGCAGGGGGCAGTATACCTAATGGTCATGGCGTATTATGGTATAATGGTGCATAGCAGCCGATAAAGTTGGTGAAATGGTTGTGCGTGAAGGTCGGATGGATTCCACCAAGTACATACATGTATTGGAAACTGCTCTCCACCCGTCATTTTCTAAAATTTTCGTAGACACGAATATAGAATATGCCAACTGTTGGCTAGACAATGTACCTTTCCAGAAATCGGCGATGACAA
>JAOPUG010000333.1:25991888-26002192 GCA_027564375.1 Micropterix facetella | reverse complement strand
CTTCATTTAAATTTAAAAAAAACATTACGAACAAGGACGTTATTTTTATTTTCTACTAAGCATATCTAAATACATAACTACATGTATTTGTAGAACTCTTCTCAGCGTGCTAATTTTTTATTCCTTTCATAATTATTGCAATGACGATGATGAGAAAAACACAGTTATACATATAAGATTATTTAATATGATTCTAAGGACCTTACACAAGTGATTTGAAGAGCTGACTATTTGAATACTGAATTGACTACTCAATTGAAATGATTTTAGTGGGCTCGCAGGCCAGCTTATATATCAAATTCTCTAGGGGCTTAAGTGCCATTTTCTATTGTTCTCTTACTTAGAACTATACCATTCCGTCTTCCAAGTGTGTTTTTCTGGTTCTTAACTATGATGGCCGTTATGTCAACTTGGCCGGCTCAGCTCGCGGGGCTGGTCTTATCCGAAAGCCTCCTCGAAGGGAGACCGACCTGGTAGACCCGCTGTGCAGTGAATGTGGGGACGGAAACTCGGGCGAAACTGGACAGCTGATAAACGGAGCGGGCCGTGTTGTCACTGACTGATACCCGGAGGGGTTTGGAAGCGAATAGCTTGATGTATCGAAGTAGATACATCAAGCTATCTACTCTTAGGAACGATACGTGGGTCACCCGATCTCAGGCGGATACCGAACCAAGGACGCCCAGTATCCGTGATAATTCCGGTGAGGAATTGCCGCTTACTTAAAGTAGAGAAACGCACAAGCGACTTCGAACCCGCGACCAGACGGGAATCGGAGGAATCCGTCCAAATATGGGAGCAAGGGCACGAGGAGGCCCACTGGGTTTGAAAATTTCCAATGCCTCGTGATAAGGTCAGGACACTTGCGGGCTGAGGTGGAGCTTGGTACGTAGATTTGTCTTCGTCCACCAATACTCTGTGTTTCACTCCGGGATGATATAGTGATACAGTTCGTTGAAACGCTCCGGGTGGCCGGGTTCACCCGTAGCAATTGACAATCTCAATTGTGTCTTTCGTCGTTAACAACATATGAATATAATGTGAAATTGACTTCATTCGATTTTCTACGAATATTGTTTTTATTAATAAAAATGTTGAGTTGATGTCATCCATTTCGCGGCTGAAAGTACATTAAATGCTTTTTAGAATTTCGCGTTGTCAAGTAAAATATAATAATTTGTGAAGGTCGTTAGATATTCGTCTAAAAGTATTGCATTTTAAAAATCTGCTGAACTAACAATATTTTGGCATCGACCGTAGCTAAATATCAAACGACATTCACAGTAAGCGCATTTGTACAGTTCTTCCCCGGGTCAAGCTGCTGCAATAAAGTGCACTACCGCGCACTTTACATGACGTGACTGCATTCTGGTTCGTAAAAGATCACTACCTTCCTAAAAAAAACGAGTGGGTAGTAATGTTATACTACCTTAATCTTTTTTGGGTGAAAACATCTTTCGTGGACAACTTTTCCGTGCAACTCGACGACTTATTTCTTGGTGCTCAGTTCACATGTCAAATACCTCAAGATCTACACGACATCGTTAGACTCACCTGTGTAACCTTTTCCGTTGCGGAGTTGTGACTGATTATTTGGTCGCGCGGTGTGAATTTCGAGACCTCATCCGACCCCTCTCCTGCTCTTTGAAATAAGTACGCAACCACGCCAGTTGAATACACT
The DNA here is from genome assembly GCA_027564375.1 of Micropterix facetella. Classification (NCBI taxonomy): domain Eukaryota; kingdom Metazoa; phylum Arthropoda; class Insecta; order Lepidoptera; family Micropterigidae; genus Micropterix; species Micropterix facetella. Next base: position 26,000,511 of record JAOPUG010000333.1, on the reverse strand, counting down.
TAGCAAGCGACGATGGTTTATTTTTAGAATATACACGCTACTTGCGCCGCAACCCCATGACCACGAAATATTTTTAAAAATATTTGCGGACAACAAAACCGCTTCATCGCTAACTATGGCGGGTCTTAATATGGGAGCCTTTTTAAAGACGTTTTCACGTCGAAAATGCCGTAGCGAATCAGTTCATTGAGACATAGCTGTTGATAAAATTCAATTACGTACAGATACTTGTTCCTGGCATAAGATTGATTTTAGTAATGGATTTCAAAAAGCTGTATCTCCGTTCAGCCGAGTTGAAATACATATAATTGATGTTACGAGTATTATACATTTCAATATGGTATATGTCTTAAATTTATACTAGGGGTAGGACAAAACCTCCACTGTCCTTTAGGAAATTAAATAATAAAATTAAATATTTTACTCAATAATTTTGTCTGCATAGATTGCGTTGTAGTTGTTTCTTCTAGTCTTATCTGATCCACTTCTAATATGAAAGTATGCTTCCTATTGTAATAAGTATTAAGGAGGGGCACCGCACCAAAACTCAAATCGCATAACCAACATAAGACGTTGAAGACCTCAAATATTTTAAATATCAATATTATAGGAATAGTCAGATTTATAAAGGTCTAAAGTTTCGTGTGACTAAAATTTTATTTAACAATCTGTTATATTCTATGACAAAGACGCAGAAAAATATCGATGATAACAGGAAAAATCGCTATGTACTTCGTTAACTTTGGTCCGCCCTGTGATTGGAAATCTCTGACATATTCCAATAAGTTTGTCTCGTTATCACGATTCCAAAAGTACAATTATTCGCTCTCCTTGCTCTACCTATTGGGCAGATCCTCCTCCGGGCCAAGTAAATCAGCATACACCTGCAGCACCACCCAAAATGGCTTAAACCTAATCCAACAAGTTTGTATCGTCACCACGAATTCAAAAAAACCCATATACCCTATGCTTGCTCTACCTATTGGTCAGATGCTCCTCCAGGCCAAGCAAACTAGGATGCACCTGCAGCAGCATCCGTGGTACTCGTATCGAATTTTTTGCCACTTCATGGTGCTTAGGGCCACCCAGGGAGGATGCATACCAAATTTGGTTGAGATTGGATTACGGGAAGTCTTTGGACATACGCACAGCATGCATCAGACTATTGTCCCGTCCTACATAATACTACGGGCGGGCCAACAACGAGCCAACACGATCATATTGATTTTAAAAATTCGATTTTTAAAATAACATATCCAACTACGAGATTAACGAAAGATTTGTCATTTTATATCTCTACAGCGATTATTGTGATCCTCAAAAGGAAAGCCTTTTGAGCATTTTTATTGAATTTCTTCAATGGATTTCTCCCTGCATATGGCGATATAAATGTTCATATCTCTTCAGCGATGATTGTGATCCTCAAAAGGAAAGTCTTTTGAGCATTTTTATTAAATTTCTTCCATGGATTTCTCGCTGCATATGGCGACATAAACGTTCATACAACAACAGCGATTATTGTGATCCTCAAAAGGAAAGTCTTTTGAGCAGTTTTATTGAATACCATGGATTTATCGCTGCATATGGAGATATAAACGTTCATAACATTGTACACATAGTCCGACTACCTATCCATATATAATTTATAGTATCAATTGGAAGAATGCTAATATCATCATCCTCACTGAAAGTGCCTTTTGCGTTTCACTAAGCCTTAAACGAACAGAACTTATCTAATTTCGCAAGGCGTAACGCAATAAGTTAATTTTGCAATAGCAAAGTCGCTTGTTCTTTGTGTGACCAATAAGAGGCGATTGACCAATAGCGAACAGCAGTTGGCGATATCGTTTCCGTATCCGAGTCAATAATGTAATAGCACAATTCGTTGAACCGCATTCTCTAGAAAAAAATATATCGGTTATGTAATTGCAGCGCTGTGGAATATTATTTTCAAAATAGTGATATGTATTAAACAAAGATTATTTCCACTAGATCTAAAATTAGAATCAGATCTAAAATAGTACTGCCGTTATTAGCAAAATTCAATTAAAATTTATTTCGAAAAAATCCTAATAGATTTGTTAAACTTAGCCTATATATGTATATAAATATTTCAGAGTTAGCACTAAATACAGTGAATAAATCCTAATAATAGACCAGGAAAAAATTACAAATGAAAAAAATAAGAAAACTGTATTCGGTTTTACAATTATTCCGTTTCCTACTTTATGCCAGGCTTCATTGAACGATTAAGTAAATTGATAGATATGATAATTTGGTAAATTGATAATTTGATGATGGTAATAATAATTTGATAAATTGATAACGATAATTTGATAATACTACGATTTTATAAATTCTATATCATTTTAACTATACTTAATAATAAAATAAAATAATAGATAATATAATCGTAACTTCCATTTTTACCAAAAATGTACTGAATTAGCAGGAATGTTCCCGATATCATATTTAACACGTTCACTGTCCAATGAGTCATTATATGGTCATGAAAAAAATGATCTGTCTATGTCCACTTACGCTCATGAATCAAATATGATTCAAAGCAACTCTACGTTTAAAGGCAAATATAAAATTAAACGCGCGTGTTGTCTTAAAGAAATTACTTGAATATTAGAATAAAATCAAAATCATTCTTGAAGTCGTTATTTTATAACTAAAAAAAAGACAAAATCTTTTGCAATATGTTCTTTAAAGAAGTGGTTAGTATAAAACAATGTTTTAGTTTAATTTCGATCAAATAATATAAAAATAAGTAAAGTTGCCGATATTTTTTTTTTAAATTCGTAGATAATCGGGAGTGTGTTATTTATAATCATGCTCACATATGGGCATAGAATTACATATGATTTATCTGTCATACACCTATTAATCACACGTGCATTAATCAAGAAAAGTATAGAAATGCGACTATTTTTTCGAAACAGTATATTCACATTTATAATTAGTGAATAATTCTTAGTAATTTTGTATCAAACAACATTTGGGCGCGTGGATTCAAAATAACACCTTTATATGGTTGACAGTGAACATGTTATTAATATAGTATTTTTATATTTAATGTGTTTTAAATATCATAAAATAAGTAAGTTTTCTGTTAAAAGATACCCTTGTTATAAGCACAATTAATACTAATAAATATACACGCAGTAGTTGTCCCTATAAACTGTTTATTTATCTATGAAAATACTTTTATGTTGTGTTTGATTTTGAATGGTAATTGTCCGTCGTTAAATAACTCGATAAATCAAAGTAATTTTCATATATTTTTTCTTATTGACACATAATTTTACATTTATAGTGTTTGTGACGTGTTATTATTTAATAAATATTCAGTGATTTGCTGATTGCAATATGCCTCAGCAATCAAGCACTAAATAGAGTCGCACTGTACAAACTATAGAGAAATGGCCAAATTCGGACAAATTTTACGACCTTTGATGATAGCGAAAAACATACGAATCTAATGCAATTTGTATGTACATTATTTTTTAATTTTAATTTTATTATTATTATATACTCAAAGGCTCTGGTGGATTTCTCCGGCGCCATATAGCCTATGTCTTCAATATGTCTCTGAACACCTCAATATACTCGGATAATTGGAAGATGAGTCATGGCTTTCCGATCAACAATTACAAGTGTAAATCGTAGGCAGAAAATTAAAGGCCTGTGGCATTACCATCAGCAGTTGCGAAACGGTTCAAAATTATTCTTCATCGGGATATTTATTGCCGAATAGGCTCTCTGATGCTCAGCATGGGTTCTGTCCCGGTTGCTCGACTATCACGAATCTATCTGTTTTCACAAATTATGTGGCAAACACCCTGAATATGTCAGGAAGCTAGTAGACCGACTTCGCCTACTTTGATTTCAGCAAGGCCTTCTACTGAGTCGATAATAATGTTCTCATATGTCAACTATCCCGTTTTAGTTTTTATGAAAAGCTTTTCTTATTTTTTTGCTGACTATTTCAAATGTCATTAGTAGTTTGTGCAGCAGAATGGGTTAACTTTGTCCCTTTATTTTATCAGGTCGATTGTTACTCAAGGGTATATCATGGGTCTATATCTCTTAAAACTCTACGTCAACAGCTTCAGTAGCATGTAACAGCGGCATTGATTCTACTGTTTGCTGATTATTTGAAACTGTTTACCTGAGCCGGCAGCCAGCAAATTTGTGAAGCTCTCTAGAATGATATTGATGCTGCATATAGCTGGAACGAATCTCACAACTTGAGTTTCGATATATTCAAATGTGCTGTAATGACATTTAGCAGGTCGATCGGCCCCTTCACTCATGACTACACCCTCGCATGGAGTCTACTCCGTCGAGAAACGGAGGTGACTTAACTCAGAGTGAAGTATGATTGTGGACTCAAATATCGCGACAATGTCGTGACTCTGGCCGGTTCATCGCATGGGCTGCTTGAATTTGAAGTGGTTTATCGATGGGAGGGCCATGATCTTGCTGTATGACTATATTGAAGAGCAGTCTGGAAATCAATGCTACCATGTCGAATCCTAATGAGGAGCTGTACACCCTGATGCTAAAGAAATTATAAAACCGTTTTTAAGGTTTCTGTACTCCAAGCAATACGGATGCTATCCATTCTTATATCTAAACATTTTATTCGCAGTATTGTTGGGTATAAATATCTATGTCTTAGAAGAGAGATGCATTCAATCATGTAAATTCATAAGATTTTGAATGGTAGAGTGGATAATACGTAGATAAGGGTTTACATTTATTTCTTCATACTGAATGACTACATTCGTGCTGATTCTACGAACTCTTAGTGGAGTCACCTTCCCGCAAAAATGTTAGGCGGATGGCGTTGGTAACAAGAGCTGCTAGACATCTGAATGCGCTTTTGTCGACAGCACCAAAAATAGATATATTTGAAATATCACTAAAGCTTGCAAAAGAAGCTAGATTTATTCTTTAGGTCTATTTGGTTGTATTTGACTATTAAACTTCTCAAGTAAGTGGGTCATACTGAAAGTTTCTGGAACTGGCCACTTGCCTTAAAATTATTTAAAAAATATTCCTAGTTTTGAAAATGGAACTCTTTGGCATTTTATTTTTCAAGTCGGTCATTTGTTTTTTCCTTGTCGTGCCATTTTGAAAATTACGTGTTTACCTAACAATGGATTTAAGTCGAGTACAATTTTCTAAGAATGTTTTTTTTAAAGTAAACAAGAAAGTTTCCAAAGGCTTTATTTAGCGTCACATTGATGCTGTACGACAACTAAGTCAATCGAATAAAAAAATTACATGTGAGCAAATTTGCACAACATTGCCATAAGACAAGTGCAAAATATTTCACACGTATACCTGAAAGTTCGGAAGCATTGTTCGAAATGGATACCGTATGAGTTAAACCGGAAGTTCAAAAACGACAGCGTTTGATGTGATAAACTGGGGCAGGAGGACAACCCAAGGGTTTGTCAAACTTCGGCCGATATGATTATTTTCTTGTATGTATGTATAATATATTAAGATGTTCAGGGAAGTTTAAAAGGACTACCTGAACTGAGGACGTAAACCACGATAGATCCCTCGTGCCACTCCTGTAATGACTCCCTCAATTAAGATGAATTACTGTGTGAAATGGGTTCAAATGTTACGTCAGAGATAAATCGTATGACGTCCCAAATATTCTTTCGCTTTAATTGCTCTGAGAGAAAAAGGTTTCTAAAAACTTTGTGTGGTTGATAGTCCCTAGCCCCGTGTGACTTTTTTTACTTCTCCCCCCCCCCCTCGAGGGGGGCAAGTCTTTTTACAATCCGGCGAGGTTTTTTTTACTATGCACGACAACTCGAGTAAACTACGTCCGATTTCAAAAAATCTCCATCTATCTCCATCATCAATTTTATCTATCTAGCACATGGCTAGTCATTTCTCCACGTCAATACTAGGCGCTCATATGACGTAACGCGAGTTGCCAACTACCATCTCGGGCGATTCCAGTTGCAGCGCTGCGTTTCGTTCACACGCGGTTCCCGGGGCGAATAGCGTAATCATGTGTAAATGTACTGCTGCAGCGCTTATGTTCACCTGATACTCCAGCGCTCGCGCAGTGACACTACAATAATTTGTATTATTTTATTTATTACAATAAAAAATAAATCGTAGGACTTACATACCCGAAATTCAACTGGGCTCTGCGCATTGGCCATAACTATCGATTGCGGAAAGATTTTCTAAATCGGACGCAGTTTACTCGAGTTATCGTGCATACTAACATTTTTCGCTCAGGATTTCAAGACTTGGCCACTTGGGTGGCCGAAGTAAATGCTAAAAAAATACGAAGGAGGACATTCATTAGCAGTATATGATATCGTTACAGGAGATGAAAACTGAGTGTACTGTTACGAACCTGGAATAAAGAGTCAATCGGTGGAGTGAGTCTTTCCTTTGGAGGATTTGCCGTTTAAAGTCGAGAAAGTCGAAGCACTGGTAAAATTATGGTTGCTTTTTTTAAGACTGGACCACGACAACTTCAATTAAAAACAAAAGAACAATCATTGCAGAATGGCATGTTAACATTTGATTGCCCAGTATTTTAGAAAGAGTTAGTGAAAAGCGCCCTAACAACAGAGTAGTCCTCCATAACGACAATGCACACTCTCATTTCGCTAAGATGACAACGGCGTATTTGAAGGCCTCAAGTGGAACTGATGACGTATCGCTCATATAGTCCGGATCTTGCACCCTGCGATTTCTTTTGGTTTCCCAAAATTAAGGACAAACTACGAGGTATACAGTTCACGACAGCACAAGCGGCGGCATAGAGTTCCGAGAAGCTATTGGAGATCTCCAAAGAAGATTGGGCCAATTGTTTTTCCCAATGGTTTCGAAGAATGAAAAAGTGCATTAATTGGGAGGCAAAATAATTTGAAAAGCAGTAAACACAATATAAATATTATAACTGTTTTACTTTACCAGAATCCAGAAACTTCCACTATGTCTAAGGTAAATTATAATATTATGTTTAAATACTGTTATTTATATGTCAAATACTTACCTAATTTTACTAGAAATATTATCAAACCTTAAATTAGAAAATGTAAAATAAATGAAAAACAAAAAACACGGATGAATAACTCCAACAAGTCGGAATCGATGACTTGTGTATCATTACTAATCTCTATTGGCAACAAAAAGTGCATATCAGGATAGACCAGAATATTTCTCAATAGATGGAGTATATTTTTGAATGTGGCGCGGAGGCGAAACATACAATACAATACAGGATTTCATAATGTTACCACTGATTTTTAATATTTAATCTGAGCTCATCTTTAAGGAATCGCTACAAAACTCTGATATTGAGGTCAAGGTAAATAAAAAAAAAATATCAACAATATGAGATGTAGACATGATACTGTTTACTACTGTACTAATTTCCCATAGCGTGGAAAAACTCTAGCTCCTCATTGACAATGTTACAAGGGTATGTCACAAATACGTGTTGAAGCTGAATTAAACGAGAGCGAAGTGCCCGCAAATACTGATAACATTATCTTGGTTGCAATTTGAAAGAAATCAGACTTCTAGTATACTCGTATTTGCAATATTATAATATGGGATGGAAAACTAGACACTGACAGAAACGTTGTTAAGAAATCCTGAAGACATCGAATTGTTTGTCTATCGCAGGATACTGCGTTTAAGCTGGGTTGGCGGAGTCAAGAATTAAGATGTCTTATATCGCTTGAGAGAACAATAAATATCTGCGAACTCAAATAGTTTCCTTATATCATGCGGCATACCGAAAGATACAACATTATGCATTAACTGAAGGCCAAAATAATCGGAAGAGGTCCGAAATGCAGAAGAACATCTTGGTTCCGTAATCTAAGGGAATGGTTTCAGAAAGCTACCTTATTCTTGTTTCAAGTGACGGTCAATTAAATTGCAATTTCCAATGTTCGGTAGCAGAATCGATAGTAAAGAAAAAAAGAATCCTGCCCTTTTGGCTGCTCTTCATAACTATGTTGGTAAAACAATTTTTTTTCACTTTCAACTCTTGGGATAGATGCAGGAAAGCAATGTTTTTGATCGTATCAAATTTTATGTCGATAGATTCACAGATGAAATAATCGACTGTGACGTCCAAAGAAGTAGACATACCGACAGATGACGGAGTCTCACCAATAGGGTTCCATGTGTACGCTTTGGTCGGAATTCTAAAAAATAGGGAATTTGATATAATTACAAAGCTGTTGCCATGGATTATAAGAAGAAAGAAAGTCATTGATATTGACTAATTAGTTTCTTGTATAGCTGACAGTAGGCTAATGGTTGATAAAGTGACGAGTCGTTATTCTCAGTTGGAATACAGGTAAATGACCGTTCAGTTTTACAGTGAACTACGAATCTCAGCATCCAACTGATAATTCTACAAATTTAAGAATGAAGAATTGATGTATGTATATTATTATTTGATGTTTATATGAGATGTCTACAAATTAAGGTAACAATTCTGATTTGTCAGATATTCTATAAACATACAATTAAAGTTAAATTAATTATTGTATGAAACATACAGTTAAAGTAGTATGTGAATACACTAAAAAACTAAGAGCAATTTGAT
>JAOPUG010000333.1:25975332-25991788 GCA_027564375.1 Micropterix facetella | reverse complement strand
ATATAGGTGTGTGTGTGTGTGTATATATATATACATACTATATATATAATTGTAGTATAGTTTTATGTGGTACTTTAAATGCTTGAACCAAGAAAGCATCGAAGATTGTAGATTGATTATTACTGCGGGAATGTTCGCATCTCAGGATGTTTTAACTGCTGTGGCCATCTGTCACCCTTGAATAAGTCTCAAAGACTATAAACGAATACAATCTTCCGCCCAGTTCCACCACGCGCCCAGCAGAGTCCAACCTCAGACCAGAAAGCATTGGGAAAGAGACGCAGCCCCGCGCTCTGCCTAGCAGATTTAAACGGATTTCTCTGCTCTCTACTCTAGTTAGTTCGAAGTCGCCTCCGGCGCTACTAACCGCGTCCGCTGACATCTACCAGCGGTTAATTTGTCGTGGGCCCGTGGCGTGCTTTTCCTGCATGCCACTCGGGATTTGGTGGCTGAAGGGTCGTTTCTAAGGACAGGTGAGATCAGGTCAATATCTATCCCCGCTGTTATTGGAAATGTACGTTTCGAAACAGCTCTAGCAATTCGCCGGTTGCTAAAACTACACAACAACCCAGGGCTGCGCGAGTAATTTCTCTCGGTGCAACATAGATCACAATTGCCCACAAAATGCAGGATATAGCTGCGGCATAATTCTCTTTGGCCTTCCAGGTTAGTTTCCTCCTCTATGAGGCTATATACTGGATAGAAGTTGAGCCATGAGTGGGCCGACTAAACAACACAAATTTACCGTCAGGCTCAAGCTGCATAGCTGCATTCGGCTCCAGGAAGCTGTGACTACTGGTGGACGTGGTACTTCTTCACAAAATGATACATTATAATGTTGATGTTTGCCATCATCTCTAAATATCATGTATCTTATATCAAACGCCGAGGAGTTTGAGGGTACGCGATCTATTTCGACTACCTTTGACGAGGAATAATGCCGGTTACTTCAATAGTAGGTATGCCTCGCATGTATCTTATGTCTTACATATAATGATATACCTAAGGGCAATTCAATCAATATTTATAGTGATAATATTATTATATTTGAATAATGTTGACTATATTAGCTTAATTTAAACATGCTAAGCTAAACATCCATTTCCACGTGTGATAGGGCTTTTATGGCATAAGTCTGATGGGCTCTCATGTGGCGGCTTATTGAATCTATATATATTGTGTATTATACTAGAGAAAATTAACCCGCGCTGCCCGGGTGTAATTTTGATAAAAACCGGGAGTTCAAAAGCAGCATGTTCAAAGACACCCTACGTATTTCTACGTTTGCCGCTGTTATGCCACCCTTTCTGCAACAGCACACCTGCGGACGTCAGCTTCCTCCACAGTCTCCGCTGCCTGCTGGGACGTAGGATAATCAGTGTCTTGTTGACGCTCATCGGCCGCCTGTTTCGGAGTTACGGTTGCCCATAAATTGGCTTGCCGCTCAGCTTGCACCATGCGTCGTGGTTGCGATTATTCCGTTGTCTCAGCAGTCCGCTGAGACGCCATATAACCAGCGAATCGTTGACGTCGATCGTCTGCCTGCTCCTGCGTTTCAGCTGCTCTGAGAGCCGATTGACACCTAGCCTGCTCAATCCTCCGCATCTCGGCTTGGGCAGAAGTCTCTTGACTAATAGATACTTTATTAGCTCGAGCTCTTTTTTAATTTAGTGACAAATTAGATCTGAGTTTCCCCGGCACATTTTAAACCATACGACAGTACACTAATCACTATATCTACATGTACACTATATACTATATACCTAATCACAATCAATTACATTTAAATTTCAAAGCAAATCGAAGTCTGTATGAATAGCCAAGTCATAGTATTAAACAATTTCAATTTAGTACAAGATGTGTAATATATGACGACAGGTAAACCGGTAAGGTAAACTTCGTCTGAACAAACTAAAGGGCATTTTAAAAGTAAGGCAGCGGCATTTATTGACAAAATTCAGAACTGAAGTATTATATAAAATTGAACTTCAGGCACTGGTCTCTTCTATTCTAATATATCTGAGCTAAATTTAGAAATCTTTTAAAAACAGCTCTTTTTTACGAAAAATTAAAGGAATTTTTATGAGACGAATGCAATTGCACATTTTCAAACAAAAATAGTATAAAATACCTTCGTGATATATAGCCTATATCTTAATTCATAACAGATTCTGCCTGCTAAATTTCATCCAAATCCATTCAGCCGTTTACAATCATACACATATCTAAACTTTCACATTTATAATATTAGTAGGATTATGTATATTTGCCCTGTTGAGTAGTGTTAAGACGGTCTGAAAGCGTATATTGCATGCGGGTTCTGTTTAAGTGAAATGAGTCCTTAGCTTAGATTCTTATATTTAGTAGCATATTGTTATTACTATATATTTATTTTATATATATTCATAACCATAATATATTTAAAATAAAGTATTCATACTGCAATTATTAAAAAAAATATATTATCACATTCAAAGATACGTGTATCAATAATGTTTAATATACGCATGTCATACGAATAAGGTTATAAATAACATCACAATATAAAATGATTAGAAGTTAAGATATATATATGACTGTATTTTGTTTGAATATTCTGTTGGAAAGGAAAATTCTCTTGATTATTCTCTTGGAAAGGAATATTCCAGAAAATTGACATTCTCGCTCAAAATATTAGTTGGGTTTTAGGGATTCATACGGCATACTGATGCGGGGTAAGGCACCGTATATCGCAGATGTTTATATTCATCAAACGCAATAAAATCCCTACTTAACATACAGCAAATAAGCAGTTTCAGGTCACATTTGACAGAGGTATTACTTCATTCTTTTAATATATAATTATCGCAACTACGCAGCCGGATTCACACTCATTTTACTAGGCGCAGAAATATCGAATTACAGGCAATAAATGCTAGGACTATTAAGTTCCAAAATAGTTGTAAATATTCATCCCGTAATCAGCCTCCCCCCCCCCCCCCGACCCTACGTTTTTATATAACCTTGAATGTTCGTAGATTTTTTCTTATTTGTCCTGTAAATAAGAAAAATAGCCATTTTTAATCAAATGACCTGAGTCCAAATTTGTCTAAATATGATGCTACCTAATTTGCTGACGATACTAGCGCCGTAGTTGTAGCTGACACCATATATACGGCTAATATCAATGTATTTGTAGGTGAATTTGGTAATCGGTTTAATACGAACTAAATATGGCCTAAACTATTATTGTAAATTGTAACAGCAAGAAATTAACCCTATAAATTAACTACACGGCTAAAATTGCGGAATCACATGAAGTACTTGGACTACTCCTAGATAATAATATGTCTTAGAGTTTACACATTGAGCATGTTAGGTCCAAACTGTTGTCAGTTTGCTATGCTCTATCATACATCAGGAGTTGCAGGGAGAGGTCTGAGGTGATATCAATCTATAACTCTCTGGTTGAATCACATATACGCTATGTTATTATTCCATGGGCTACTGCAGCACACATCAAAGGTATTTTCACAATACAGAAAAGAGCCATACGTGCGATAGTGGGTATAGGTCCACGGCAGCCATGCCGTGAATACTTCCAAAATCGAGGGATATTGACGGTATATGCAATTTTTGCTCAAGAAGCTCATTGCGAATTCTATTCCAATAAGAGCTCGGCAATATTCCACGAGGAAGTACATTGACATAATGCCAGGAATAAAACCCATTACCTCCAACCGACCATACTGCGTACGGCCAAATTCCAGGCGACTAGTCTCCATATAGGACTTAAAATGTTGACGTTAAACGTCTTTAAAATAACACCGAAACATACGGGTACCAGGGCACAAATAAAAACCGTAACGAAAAGGTTTATATCGTCTTGCCTCAATAATTCCCAAACTATTAGTTTTGGAGACGTAAGTGCTGTGTCATTATTTAACTTTTATAGTCAACTCGCTGATACGACCTTGAGTTTGCGTCGAGGGCGGGCGGGATGGCGGGGAAGGGGCAATACGTAGATTGGCCAAAGCTATCGGTCTCGCTCCATTCCTTCAGTGTAGCTCATGACTCAGACGTGACAGCGCGGTAATTCATGCGTGTGTGTAGAGTTCATAATGCCCGATTAATTTAAGTAAAACTTAGAGTATTTTGGATATTATTTATACGTCAAAAATGTAAAGTCAGCTTAAAAAAGCATTAAAATACAATATGTCGGCCTCAGCCGGTGCAAGACGAAAATATAAATCTATTCGAAAATATAAATCATGTCTATAATTGGAAAGAGAGCCTATGGGCCACACAGGTACTTCAATGTCTGCCGCCGAGCGAGCGAGACGGTTTCGGGAGCCTCGCAAAGCTGGCACGACGACGCCGACGCCGTTCGCGAGCACCTCTACCGCTGCTGTACTTGTACCAATGGACATGCGTGAATACAACCCATACACCTGTCGATGAAGTCTCCGAACTAAAGGATATGAATATCAGTCGAAGTGATACGATGCAAGACCATTGGCGTCCAGCGGTCGAACGCTTCAAAATGGAGTACTCAGTCTCGTTTTCATTTCAATCCTTTAAACTTAAAGCGACTCGCTGCCATTGACGTTTCACGTTTGTAACCAACTGCCCAGATACAGCCCACTCATTTTTTTAATAACTTGCCTGATAAACAAAAGGCGTATAAAAAAATAAATATTTTCAAGAGATCCATCCGGACGTATCCTGCATAAAATCAACATGCATGTGCACATCGACATTTTAAAATACTTTGAAAACAATTTAACTGAGTTAAATTGAGCAACTAATTTAAGATTAATTTAATACTTGGTTATTTCTGCACAATTGTAAATTGTAAATGGAAATAAATATTCTGTATTCTGTATTCGGTCTTCTTATGGAGCGTAGTTTGCTTGTGGCATGAAAGAATAAAGAATTTTCTCTAATCAAGTGTCAAAGAACAGCTTCACACGTCGAAACGTTCCTTCCTCAATGGATGAGATAAGTTTAAATCCCAACCCTATATTGTAAGGGGGAGGTACATATAGGAGAGGAGAACTATACTTACGCACCATACTCATTTTCAAAGGAAAATATAGAAAGTAGTCCATAAAAATGCATACATGGAACTCTATGTTGTGAAAAATGGATAAATAATAATCTCGTGTTTAACAGAACCAAAACTATATATATATATAAAGGACAATAATGGGCCCGATTACTTTTCTTCGTAAACTACTATTGTAAAATAATTCAGGCGAACGAGACAGACCAATACGTTAGAACAGAATATGAAACGAACGATCGTCGATTTTTTCGCACCAAAACTACCTGTCGTTTTTTGTATCAGAATAAATTTTAGCACATTTCGGGTGACCTCAGATTTAGCTGTTTTTTTTCGGTGGGTAGTTTTAATGCCGAAAAGTAGAAACGGTTCATTTCACATTCTGCTCTGATGTATTGCCCTGTCCTGTTCACATGAACTAATTTCTGATTTTAGTTCACGAAGAAGCGCATCGAGCCCAATAACAGTTTCAGTTCACATATTTCAAAACACACACCTTTTAAACATATGAAACCCCAACAATAATGATTTGATATGCATATGCTTTGGTCGAAAAGGCTAACACGCTAAAGTACCTAGTAAACTTTGAACAATACATTGAGATTATCGATAGGCCGTATATTGATTGAACTGAATGCAATATATCCGATTAATATTAAACCAATATCTGTCCGAATATCGGGTTAAATCGAATAGTTCGATTATTAGAAATATTTAATCCAAAATTGAAGAAAGTGACGATGTGGAAAAGAATGCCATTTGAGGAGATTGCAAATCAACGAGAAGAACATGTAACTGTGGATTTAAGCAACTTTTGTTTATGCATATTGCACTATGGTTTTATACGAGTATGTCGACGACAATTTGTCGCGAAATTCGTAAAGCAGAGGGCGGGTTCCGTGTTTGTTTCGTTTTCATTATAGATCGATAATCGCTTATAAATAAATAAATAAATCGCCTATGAAGTCATATATGTAGACATCAGTGGACGATGTTGAAAATTAATTGTAGATCTATCGTGTAGATCTCTAAGTGTGTACTGAGCATTTTATTTTTACTCAACCGAATATTCGGTTTGTAAACCGAATTTTCGCCGGCTACTGAATACGTCAACTATTGCCGGATATCCGGTTTTACCGTATTCTATTCGCTATTCGATTTAACACTAATTGTGATGGCAGAATTAATATATTTTGAGGTTATAACATTTTTAATTTACTGAAGATATCGAAAAGTGACATAAGCAAGAGTTGTAGGTTTAATATCCTCATAATTCGAAGTCATATTTATTTATTTTTGTAAGACCAGTATTAACGGATTTAGCATATTTCGAAATTTTGAAAATGCCGCTGTTTTCAAACAAAATGGCGGATATCTCTCATCAGACATCTCTACATTACTTTGAACTACTTTTTAGTTAATTTAGTCCTAATTGGTCTTATAGTTTCTGAGATAAAGTGGGTATAGGCACAGTGGATACAGACAGACATTTTTCAGAAATCACTTTTTTGGATTCCCAGGATATTATAACGTAAAGATCGGGGGACACTCGAATTCTAAATTTTGCGCGAAAACAAAACTTTCCCAAATAGGGACTGTCCCGAACACGAAGTATTATAAATAATATTCTTCGTGTAACACGATGTATTTTTTGAGAAAGTATAAAGTTTAAAGAGAAGAGATATAGAGAGTAAGCACGATGTAGTATAAAGAGAAAGCACGATGTATTTTTTGAGAAAGAAAATTTGACATAACATTAACCTGAAGAGTAGCCCGATAAAAAGGGTAATTTTTTTATAATATAAAATCGCCATAATTTCGGTGAAAATCTGCGCAGCGCCTTGCGCACAGGACAATTTTCAGATTAATTTGAATTTCGAATAAATGAAGCTGCCACAGCTTATTGAATAGCGTTATCTCAAAAGGGGATGATATATGTCAGAACATTTATATCTACTAAATCATTTCGATATCTCTCATTGAGTTCTACAATAAGTCGAGGGTTTCTAGTACTAAAAGTTTTTCGCATTTCCAGCTGAATTTTTCCCTGTTTTTTTTTAATCGTATTGAGGTAAAATATTAAATTTAAATAGCGAATTTTATTACGTTATCTACCTATATCGTTGGTCTCCTTTTTCACTGTAACACAAGCATCTCTTTGACCAGTGCGCCAATCTAAATTCGATCGGAGTTTCAGCTTTTACGATATAAAAACGTTGAATCGCCGCCGCTGAGTGACTAGTCGTGCTCGTCCAGCGAAACGATCAACTCTTACCATCACCATCCTAGGAGATGGTCAGCAATCGATCGTTCTACTCAATTATAACGGCGGTTCAGTTTACCGCAATTGCATCAATGAAAAATGTGATTTTTTTAAAAAACTGACAAAAATGGAACTCAACATAAAAACAGTGTTTGTGATTGTGGTCGCGTGTGGTTTAAGTGATTCGATTAAAGTACCGGTCGACTGGAGGACTGCAACAGAAAAAACTTTAACTCAAAATTTTCAGTCGTTTCAATTACCGACGAATGTTCAATTTGGCAGTCCTTTCCAAGATATAGACTACAGAAGCAACCAAAATGAGTTTCTTCCGATCGTTTCGCAAACTAGAAAAGCGCCGCGGAAAAACACCTATTTTAGTTATCCGAATAAGAAACCGAATTTTTACAAAAAACTACAAAGTGACTCTGGATTAGACCCAAGGAAGCAATCATATCGGGCGTTACCGGTAAAGCCGAAGCATCAGTTAAGAAAAAAGTATCACGGTCAGCATTACGTTAACAGACCGAAAGCACAAGTATTCGATCAATTCCAGGAGTATTCTAAAAAACACAGCGGTTTAAGACATTACCTACAACCGGTCCACGCCTCTTATAAAGTATACCACCCTTACGAAGAAGGCAAAATGGAGATACTAAATCACAAAAGAGACCCGCAATACAGACTTACCCGAAAAGAAATAGAAGCAAATGCACAGCGTTTCAAACAATATGAGAAACAAGAAGAAGACGTTGACATGCCAAAGGAGGAATATTTGAAATCTCCTAAAGAAACTGAAAAAGATACTTTTGAAATGAATGAGGAACATGAAAATTATCCGATAGAGCACGAGCCACATCTCGCTGAGAAATCTCCCGTATATTATAATCCTCCGCCAAAAAGTGTCAACCACTACAATCGCCTAAACAATAAACTGAAATATCCCGTTACAAATCAAGATTATATTAAAGTGCGACCAAAATCATATGATCCTTTAAAATATGAATTGGGTCATGTGAGAGCACGGCAGCATCAAAGGTTCAAGGACCAAGAAGATGATTATCCAAAACCGTATCCAAATTACTATCAAAACGAGGATAACGGTGCAGCGCCTGGAGCCGATATATATGATAATGAAAAATTAACATTCGATAAAGCTCAAGAGGAATTCAATGAATTTTCTGATGAGCCTCATCCGAATGGACGTGTTATTTCACAATCTGATGACGATGATGAGGAAATTAACGAAGATTTCGTACCAGTTAAAATGTACGCGCAAGTTCGCAAAACCGATACGATCAAACATTTACCCCAAGAAGCCGCTATCCAAGACGCAGAATCTTATGATGAAGTAATCAATGCACCTAGATTAAAACAAGCAGTCAAAAGCGACAAATCACAAGTCGTATACTCAGAGGAAGGATACGAGGACAGCGCCTATGATCATGCCGGACACCAGAAACACGCCTCCAATAAAGAAGGACATAAAGGTTTCCTTAAAGAAAAAGAAGCGAGCGCCGGCAAATATCAAGGCGATATTGCCGATGAGGGATACGGTAGCGCTGGAAAGACTGAAGAAGGAGCAGCCTTGACAAAGGGAGAGAAGCATGAGAATGAGGATGGGAAGAGCACTGACCACGGCGATGCACAATCATTCAATAACGCTTATGGTGCATACGATGAAGTGATTGAGCCAGAAAATTACGACGAAGACAACAATGAAGAAGGAAGCGATGTTACTATAATAAAAGCTACAGAAAATAACGCGGAAGGGTCCGAATCAGAAATCCAAGTAAACGGACATACTAATCAAGAACGAAAAAAAAGAAACGCAGAATTTAAAGTACCTGTTATAACGTTAGAAAACACATACCTAACTAACGACGAAATAGAGACTGTTTCTCGCCAAGAAATACCAGAAATTCGAAACCGCGCCAAATCAAAGAAACCAGTACAAAAATATCCTTATTATAAGAGCACGTCAATCAAAACAATTAGCGTACATTCGCCTTTGAGGTACGCGGAGGACGTTGCAAAAATTCCAAGAAAATCGAAAGGAGGTACGGAATTCTATGATTCCACTTCCAATGTCGATTGCCCTGAAGTTGAAGATGAAGTAGACGCTGTTCCAGAGCATGTGAAAGAGAATATCGAAGAAAATGAAAGAGAAAGGGAAGAAGCGAAAAATAGGTCTAAAAGAAAAGCCAGCTATGACGAAGGCTCGCCTCGATTATCAGGTTTAGGCGATAAAATCGATTGTTTTAAATTGAAATATTTTGGGCAGGATCCTTTGGACAATCCTCTTTTTGATGAGGAGACTGTCGGTGAATTAGAGCCGGTGTTCGAATCCCTCGTGCCAAGAAAAAAGAACAATAAGAAGAAGGACAAATCAAAAAACACTCCAAGCCAGTACGATGAGAGTAGGCAGACGATTCGGCCAGCGCTCCCAAAATCAGCGAATTACCTTGATAACTCATACCGATATAATAAAGCGAAATTTATACCGAAATTAAAAGTACATTTACCAGAAAAATTGAACCAATATGCTCAAAACACTGATCCTCAAACCAGAGTATATAGCGATGTTATCAATAATATTAGAACAATGATAACGTCGAAAAAAGACACAAATCCAATATTTCCGTTATTTGTTAGTTTGAATCATCAAACTCCAATCAATAAAAATGATGAGTATTTAACTAAAAATATTTCTGATTACAAATCCTACACCAATAAGGAACACATCGATATTCCATCAAAACATATCAGAGTAGTCAGAGATACTAGAACAAACACCGCTGATAAAATATATAACCATATCAGAAGAAGAGACAACAATATCACAACTACAGAGGCGACTTTAAAAAATCACAAAAGCGAATATACTCCTATAACAATGAGGTCTTCTGTTTCCATGGATGATTATTTATCTAAGAGGTATCTGAATGATACTCAAGCAAATGCTAGTAACCAAAGCGATACGATTAGCGCTCCTTATAGGAGAATTAGATTACCTTATCGTCCTATTACTCCGATTTTCGATGTGACTGAATATTTACCGAATATTGAAAATTATAATCAGGTGGGTCAAAGATATAATCTGAGCAGTACGTTTAAAGACAATGAAAAGCGATTCAATTCCAGAAGGAAGAACGTGACGACTACAGAAAAGCCTACTATAACGACTACAACGACTACATCGAAGCCCGTTGAAGATGACGACGCTACAACAAATACACCGTATGCCAGTGATGAAGAATCCGAAGAAGACGACTCCGAAGAGGCACAAAAGGATGATTCAGATGACGAAAATGAACAAGAAGATGAGGAAGAAACGGAGAAAGAAGAAACTGTGCCATCGGCGAATGAAGAAAATGTAACGCTGACACCGAGTCCGGTCGACAAAGAAGACGCGATTAACCAATGGAGGAAAGTATTAGAACAGCAAGAGCCTTCGCATCGGTATGCCAACGAGAACAAAGAAGAACAAACTAACAAACCTAGAATATTAGAGAAAACTTCGAAAAAGAGAAAAACCACGGTGATTACAAATTCTAAAATATTTAAGGATGGCCAATCGGTAGATGGGAATGGCCAGAGCCGTGATGGGACGAAGCCAGAATCGCGTCAGTTTGAGGATGACGATGATGATTCTGACGAACAAATCGTTGTAATTACAAAGCGGCCAGTGCGTAGAAATTACAATACTCGAAAACCGTTGAAGCAAATCAAAAGATACGAACAGAACGTAAGAGAGGAAGAAATAATTAATGAAGATCAATCATCATCAGCTGAGGAGCCGAGCGCACCTACCAGAACTGAGAATTCTGGCGCGAAACAAAATTTAGCGCACGAAATCAACGACTTAAATAAAGGTGATCAGCATTCACTTCATTCAGATGTAGAAATATTTAGGTCAGGCTTCGAGATGAATTCTGGCCCGAAACATGGCGGAAACTACAGAAGCTTAAGGCGAAAAACGAAGAAAAGACGCCCGAGCAAAGAATTTGAAGACGAACGCGAAGCCTCTAGAAGATCTTCCCTCCACGGCGGAAATTACAAAACTTACGACAATTTGAGGGATGAATCCGGCGCACATATCCTGAGTAGTCTAAAATCAGCTATTCCTGAGATGGACGCTCAGTCTGAACCCAAATACATTAAAGATCCCAGTGAAAGAATGTACTATTACGTAGAGGCTAGATAAATATTCTGAAGATTTTTTATGTTTAATAATTGTTATGTAAATAGTTATGTAGTATGCGTTTGTGTAATAAACTGAATGCTCAATTTGAAGCGGTGCTTTTTTGTTACAGTAATACGAGGTTACTTTTCAATCAATAAGACTACCAGTGACACTCAAACAGTCTTTTTAATATAAGCTCCTATTTTATTATTCCACAAGTCGCTTTGTGATTCAAGAATTTGGGCAATTTGGGAAACTGGGCAAGGTTTGCGCCTTCGTAGCATAGTTATCGAGATGAATGACGAAAGCGAGAGGAACGGTTTCGATAGAATATCAAGAATTACCCATATCTTTGGTTATATTTACCCATAGCTTTCGACGAATGCAATAAAGGTAATATCTATTGTATTCATTGGTAAGTTATATAACAATATTATAATTATAAACAAATACGGAAAGAGTGTGATCATAGAAGTAAACTAATACAAAATATCGTAAAAAGAAAATTTATTATGAAAATTAGATTATATCAATGATTTCATTTTTAGATTGACGATTAATTTGTATCTACATAGTTTATTATCATTAGTTAATTCTTAATCTTATTAGATTTGAAGAAAAATGGTTTTGTGATCATTTATACGCTAATTGTTATACTCGTATATTATTACATCATATTATTATGTCGCTTACCTTAATTACTTTATCAATATCATTACTTTTTTAAATCTTACATAAGAATTACTCATCATACTGTGTTCTTACACAATAATTCTTACGTACATAATTACGCAACATTTCAGCAATATCAATTTTTAATTTAGAGATGTTGTCTGCTTGGTCAAGTCAGCAGGGGCTACAAATTAATCCCACTAAATCTTGTTATATGGTTATCAGAACAAACTCAGCGACATTTAAGATCGTCAGCTCTGGATTCCCTAACATTTTAATAACTTCTTCAGCCGTTCCTTTAGTTTCTTCGGCCCGAAACCCTGGTATTTATTTTGACTCAAATCTTTGATTTGAGCATCATATTAGCAAATGAGTCAATTGGGGCTTCACTCGTCTCAGGAGATTATACATAATTAGGGACTTTCTCAGCGTCAGGGTCCGAATCCTAGCAGTTAAATTGATCATCTCGTTATTGAACTATAGCGAGTGTGTCTCTGGTCCATGTCTGTATAAGAAAGCAGAGCGGAGACTGCAGACTTCAAAATGTCTGTGCTAGATGTTGTTTCACTATACCTCCTCAATATCATGTCTCTCAAGCGAACATCTTTACTAAATATGCGGCAGCGTAGAAAACTCCATCTAGTCTTTTACGTTTTGAAAATAGTTGGATTCAAAGATCCTAGGTATCTTGACTCCAGGATGTGCTAGTCTAGTGATGCGCATTCATATAGTCATATTGCCATCGTTCCCAAACATATAAAGTCTAGCTTCCATGAAATTTCTCTTAGCGTTCAGCTAATATATGGGATCAACTGGCAGCGGATTTACGTACACTATCTTTACCAGCTTTTAAAAATCATTTAAGACGGCTCTTTTAAATGCTGACTAATTAATATGTTCCCACATTCTTTCTTCTGGTATCCATTTATTTGTATATTTCATAATTATTGTTATATTAATAATTGTTTACTTTTTTCCCCCCATATTGTTGACAAGGTGTTTCCTTAATATCAGACATTTTATCTGAGTTTTCACCTTCCTTGCAGTGTTTGTAGTGAGATCATGCAGCGTCTTTTTTTTAATATTAATTAATGAGTTTTTCTTTTTAACGATTTTATGGTACATGATTTCGTTTCTTATTTATTATGTAATTTTATGTTGGTACTTTAATTATTACCTGCTAATAAAACAATTAACATAATTTAAAAAAACATACTCAACAATAGTGATTATTTTTTTAAAATAGGAAATTAATTAGGTATGTGATAATTATCTCCAATGTATCGAACAGATCGATGGACTAATTTTGCCTGTTGTATTAATTTTGTATGCCTTTAGAAATTAGTATTTGCTGGTATTTTATTGCGAGCCCTTCCGTTGAAATATCATTCTTTTTGAACCAAAGGTTTCGGCTTTTGATTTGCTAATGATCTTCCCTAATTCCTATTTGTATACTAACCTTTATAGTTTGCTCTTCTCACGAAAACAAGCCCACATCCATTGCCTTAATTAATTGAAAAAAGGGTTTTTTTGGTAATAATTTCGCGACCTTTTCTGACTGTACCTATTGACTACTCAAATACACGGCCAGCATTGAGCCAAAGCATAATTTTGAATGCTGGAGTATATCAAAGCATTTTGATTCAATTAAAAAATCTTGGAACTGTTTATAGGGCAACCTCTTTGCTCGAATTGTATAGATGAATTTCACAGTAATGGTCAGTTAGTATTTTTTTAAATGCAGATTTACAAAATCAAAAAGGTATTACAGATTTACACTTAATACCCCTTGGTATTACGAAGTGTAAAACACCACTTAGAAATCTAAGTATTCGTTGTGGAATATAACGACAAAACACTCGTCCTATTTTGTGCTTACCATATCAAACAGTCCATACTGAATTCGAATATTTCTTGACAAATGAATAGTGGTTGTAATTATTTTAATCTTGTTTGTTCAATCCAATATATTGATTGAACTGAAGCTGACGCGAAGCGTAGCGTGTGCCAGGTGGTGGTTTGACACATGGAAGTCTTGTTCCTCATCTCTGCCCCAAATTCTAGGGGTTGAGTTTGATAGGTAAATAAATTAAGACAAATAATAAAGTTTGGAATGTGTGCAAAGTGAGCTGCCATAAAATCGTAACATCTGTGGAAATAACCGGGGTTTAAAAATACTTAAAGTGAAACAAAATGAGTGGATTTTTACATCATTATAAAGCGAAAAAATAGAATTAATAATTGTGCTAGGAAATTCTTTGAAAATAATCTACGTATGTACTCTTCAATCATAACAAAACGTTGATTACATAGTTTTAGTCTACCGTCTTTCGAAATAAAGAGCATAAAATATCCGTTTGATTTTTTTATTTTATCATAATATGACATAACTATAGCCACAGCGGACGATCGAATACAAGATATTGGGCCCTATTCTTCAATCACGCCTGCTTATACGCGTACGTCTACTTATGCGCGTATGACTGCCTATACACGGCTGTGCTGTCAAAAAATTCATTCTACTTCTGCTTCCTCAAAACCACTACCGCGGACACTACGGCCGCCGAACCATTAAGTTTCACATACGTGTCATAATACCAATACGAGAAAAAGAAAATACGCGTACGTCTGCTTTTTCACGTATCATACGCGAACAAGCAGGCGTACGTGCCTAGAGAATAGGCCTGATTGATTGGTGCAGTCGTCTATTGTTCTGCTTCACACACACTAGTCCTCGCGACCACCGGGGGTGATATTTTTTCATAAAAAAATAGTAAAATCCATATTGGCAAATTACATACGGCCATCTATCATCGAAATAGTCAACTAAATAGACTGCTCCACCTAACGGAGAAAAATCCAAGATACGAACCACGATTGACTGCCAACAATCTCTGCCATCTATCGTAGAAACAGACAACTAAAAAGAGATCCTATCTATTGCGGCCAAGAAAATTTAACAAAAAATCCAAGAACGAACCATGTTTGACGGCCACCTATCGAAAAATAAATACATAATAAAAATAATAATAATAAGAGTACCTACATATTAACTTACATAATGGCCGATACATCATCGTCAATGAATATTACTTTTAACTGCGAAAATTGTAAGAAATGCATTAAAGATCCAGAAGATGCTCGGTCGGTGTTCTCCAGTATATCCCCGGGGGTATTCCAGAGCTTTCACTTAGGTCGACTTTTATTTTTGTTATACATAAATGATATAACGAGCAATGTGCGTCATTCCAAAATGGTAATATACGACGACGTCACAAAGGGAAATAAAATCAATAAGCGACTGTTTACGTTTCAAGAGGATATAAATCGCCTTATGGATTGTTGTGCAATTTCACTCTAATCATTTTATTAACGTTAAGGAATGTAATTCAATTACATTTAGCAGAAAACAAACTAACGTCTGCTTCAATTACGAACTGAATAATATTGTCATAAAAAGTGACATATTTGAGAGATCTTGGGGTTATTCTTGATAATAAATTGCCTTTTGCGGATTATATTGAAAATGCTATCTCGGAGGCTAACAAAATGTTGGGATTTGTTCATAGAGCATCGACTTTTTTCAGGTCGACCGACACAATAAAAATATTATTTAATTCTTACGTAAGAAGTCATTTGGAATTCGCTTCAGTCACTTGGAACCCTCAATACAAAATGTATATTTCCCGAATAGAGGCAGTTCAAAAATGAATGACAAAACGGTTAAATTTATTATATTTTGTAAAACCCTCTTCGTCCGCCGAGTTACTCCGGCTTCATGAGATGACGACGTTAGAAAAGCGCCAAAGCATAACCGACGCAGTATATCTGCATAAGTTAATTAACAATCGTGTTGATGCTATTCAACTCTTGGAGCAGATTACTTTTTTCGCCCGCCCTCGTCTAGCCCGCTCGTAACGTTTCTTCCAACTGCCAATTGTTAATTCAAACTAAACACAAAATGCATTTCTTTATAGAGCTTGTCATCATTACAATATCGTATTTAAGGAAAGTGGTATATTTTCCACACCTTAGGACAAATTTAAAACTCTATTTACAAATATACTTCGATCTACTCAAGTAATCAGTTTATTATTACCTAAATATTTATTCTCCTCTTATATTTGTGTTACATTTTCTATTTTTATATTCCTCTTATATTTTTATATATCACCTCATTTGTTATCTTATTATGATCTATTTAGGTCATCCTGCATCTGAGATAGCAGAATAGACTCGTCAGCGTATAGAATAAATTTGGATGATTTAAAACAGGAACGGATGTTAATACACA
>JAOPUG010000333.1:25787351-25800721 GCA_027564375.1 Micropterix facetella | reverse complement strand
AGAAACTTTAATTGAAATATTCTCAAAATTTGCTTTGTTTGAGTTATTACTCTTTTAAACTCAGGTGTCGATATTATGTATCAGTCTACATTCTACATTCTTATTCTACATTGTAAATTCAATATTCAATGTCTAAATGAAATATTAAAGATCATTAGTTTAAATATCAACACCTAGACAGCTAAAGGGCATCGACTATATTAGGCTTGGATATTTTGACAAACTAATACTAAACAAATAAAAACTATGCCAGAAAAGTTTTGTATTTTTCTGAAATTAAATCCGTTAAAATATATTTCTTTAATGTTCTCTTGATCTGCTTTCTTGTTCGTGTTATGTTGCGATTAACACTAAAATCAGCAACAATAATATATGAAATGGCAATTACTCACACTATCCCATCATGGTAACATTGTCACAGAATAAACGGATACAAGTTTCATTCCGTAAACAGTACTACTAATGTGGCCTGCTGT
The DNA here is from genome assembly GCA_027564375.1 of Micropterix facetella. Taxonomy (NCBI): domain Eukaryota; kingdom Metazoa; phylum Arthropoda; class Insecta; order Lepidoptera; family Micropterigidae; genus Micropterix; species Micropterix facetella. The sequence goes on along the minus strand of JAOPUG010000333.1, from coordinate 25,800,245 downwards.
TGGGAATTTTATCCAAATGTTAAGATCCAATGCCGATATCAACACATACACAAAAATCTAACCCACAAAAATAGAAATAGGTTCTCTACAAAAATAAAATAGCTGAAAATAATAATGGTTTAAAACGTATGACAGCTAATCAAGGAAGCGTCTAACATAAACCCTACATATACCCGTCGAAAACACTTTTTGGAAAGTATTACGTATACTTGTTGTGATGCAACTGTATTGATTTTTAAAAAAATAATTTCAAAATAGCAGAGTATCCATGCTACAAGTACATGGAACAAGGCGATCCGTGACGGATATGACAGACGTCCGTCGAATGAAGGTGTCCTTTGGTCATAGACACCTGATAAGTATAGGCCCAGGGCATACACCAAATTGAATGAGTATAAGGACCTTACGCATCAAAGGCCTGTTCAAAAAACGAATTCTCTGCTTATATAAGTTCTCTCTTATTATAAAAGTTCTTATGAAATATTGTGGGGATTTTTGCAAGTCGCCATCTTGAATGAAGCCATCAAGGCATTGTTTGAAACTGATGCTCGCTTAGTGAAAACATGTTTTTGATGGTGCAGATATTTCATTTTTCTGCTAAAATATTCACGGGGTTTGTCAGCCATGTTAGAGTGCATTTTTTCAAGGGCCTGTGTCAATATACTTGGGTTCATGCTCTCGGATGCTAGAACTTTAGATTACATACTGTGGTATTACAACTTACAACTTACAGATTACACAGTAAAGCTAAAATTCAAGCAGCTCTCTTCGTGTTTGCGGCATTCCCGCCTTGTTACTCGCGCGCCAATTGCCGATGCATGATCATTAGTAGGTACTTGCACTATCGGTTTTTTTTCATCAAAAACTATTCCGCCTGTAGAGCGCCTCGCTGCACCCTTGATGGCATCCCAGAGTTCCTCGGCAATCATTTTGGGAACCCCTGCCCTAAACGGTGGCGGTCGCTGGTACGCTGGTACTTCTGCTTGTACTGTGCACTGCTAATACCCTTCTTGCCCTGGGAAGTAATGAGTAGGGGTACTCTAAACGCAATATTAAATTAATAAAACTTTTCGTGGCATCTCTCAAAGTCGATATTTTCTCCTCTCCAGTGAGCACGGCCGCCTTCGTCGCGGTCTCGCTTCCTGTACGATCATCATTGCGAAACGCTACAATTTTTTCTTCTATTTCACTCCGGTAAAGTGTGGCAAGTAGCCATTTCCAGTTTACCACCGTCCGCGCTCCGAAGACCTTTATGGACGGCGATTGCGCCGCGCCGTCGATACTCCTGGCCACGCTTAATTCATAGTTATGAGTGCTTGGGATAATCCAAAATATGAAGACATCTTATCAATTCGGTCTGTATCGCGATGTGAGCGAGTCGCCAGAGCTATCTTTGAACGACAGTGTTTCCACTCTTTCTAAGTGCCATGGGAGGATTAAATGTGTGTCCACTGCTGCTCTCGCTGCTGTTATATCTATGATATTGGTAAGGACGTGCCAAAGTAAATAAAATACTGGGGTTTGGAGGTTGGCCGCAGCCAAATGTAGAAATAAACAATCAATAAGATCTCATGACATACAAAAAAACTATGTAAGTACTTTTCCGATATATTAATCAGAAAATCAAGGCAAGTCGGAAAACCTAAATATTCCTAGGTACCAAAAAGTCGAACTTCTGAACAATTTGGTGCAGCTATAATCACACTATTTGCAAATATACCCCACTGCATAATATCCTTTTCGATTGCTTCTATTCACCATAATCTATTAAAGATTTGCACTGATATTTATATCTATAGTTTTAGAAAGCATGAAGGTTGACAGATTGACTTCTCTCATTCATCTCCCTCATGATCACAGATTTAATATATGTTCTGCGGCGCATGCGCTCTTGCAATACATAAAGTGCAATAAATATAGTGCCGTATAGAGTTTTACAATTATCGTATGTAGATTTTATACATAGGCAGCGCCGCGTGCGAAGCCGCTGCTGTTATATACACGACGGCACCGTGGGTTTGTTTATTTCGTGCAATCGAACAGATTCCACACTATTTGCATATTTTCTGGCAAAATTTTAGTTTTCTTGGATAGGGACAATGATATTCACATTTACTATTATTTAGGCTCTGTTTTTAAAAATTGCTATGATTTGTGCAAAAATTCGACTTTTTAGTACGTGAAATAAAATATATTTCCTACATTTTCTGGTTTTGTGGTAATTACATCGGAAAAATACATCGTTTTTGCCGTGTTTTGGGAAGATTTTCCTATTTTGTACTAATTTTAATTTCGGTCAAATACTAACACCCCCCCCCCCCCATATATGTTGATTGCTTTAAAGCTTACCAAAATAATCGAATTTAATATAGAGATAAACAGGTGTATTTGTACACTTCGGTTCAGAACACAAAAAAATAAAAATTTATTACTTCTAGTTAACTTACTCTTATAATACTTTAAAAAACTCTTCATTTGATTATACATATTTACATACAAAAAGACTAGCTTATTTCTATGTGACAATATCCAACAGCTAACCTACACGGAGTGGTACAGTAGCGTAATGTTTAGGGAGTAAACAACAAGGAAATTAGATTTTTAAACCTAACTAAATAATAGACACACATATCTTATAACTAATAACCGAGAAAGGATGTTAGCAGGGAGCAACAAAGGAAAAGAGAGGCTTTGAGGTGAGTCTTGAAATATGATATGGAACGTGCGTTTATTATTTTGCTGGTCGATCATTCCAGAGCCCCAGAGTCGGGTCATAATGGCCAACTCTTGTTATCTTTGTCGGCCCGACTCACAGCTCAGCCCCCATCCGGCAGCCTTACCGAAGAGGGACTAAACCGGTGAACCCTCTGTGCATGGCGGCGGATCGGGGGAACACCTCGGGAAGCCCTGGCTGTATGAGTACTGGTCGGCATGCCGGCCTTTCCTTAACAGCCTTCCAAACCTCGGATATATGCGATGACAGACTGGTCTGATCCGAGTGTATCCCGGTAATGCGGCATATGCAATCGGTGAAAACTTCGAATGGATGGTTGTCTGATGTACTGGTCGGTCTACCGGCCTTGAATCAACAACGAATAGCCGAGGTAGGTTGTAAGATTAATGCGACCTAAGAAAGCGGGGGTAGTTAGACACCTTCTTAGAAACTATATCTTTAGAAACGATACGTTGGCTGCCCGATTTCGGCTGGCAAGCCGAGTAAAGGGTGCCTCGTATCCGTGACATGTGAGTGACCTCGTGTCCAGTGATGAATTGCAGCTTACATAAGACAGACGAACGCGCAAGCGACTTCGAACCTGCTACCAGACGGGCGGTTGGGGAATTCTGACCACATATGGGAGTGAGGGCGCGAGGATGCCTCGCTGGGCTTGAAAATTTCCAGTGCCTTGCGTTGAGGAGTTGGACTCTCACGGGCATTAGCGTAGTTGGGTTGTGGATATGTATTGTCCAAATTCTGTAAGTTTCATCTCGGGGCGATATAATGATAAAGTTCGTTGATATGTCTCAGAGTGACGGGTTCGCCCGAGTATAGTCCTAAATCCAAAGATCATTCTAGAGCCTTGCCGTGTGAACACAGAAAGAGTAGGTAACTAAAAATATCGGTCCCTTGCAGTGACATTTTTAATAAACTACCATAAGCTGATCGTTCCCTTGTAAATAAATATCAAGGCTTGATTCAAGACCCTTCCATGCTCAAAATATCTCCAAGTCAATTGCTCAGTCATTGTTTTGTTCAACAACAATGTTTGTATAGAAATGCATTTTTTATAATGTTTATTTTCAATTTATAACAATAACATACTTGCCATTATTATGATGGTGTATTCCTACTACGTTTGCATTAACAGGATCAGGAGACGTACTCATAGAAGAAGACCACTTTTGACAGTGCCTGATCCAACCCTATCCAGCTGTTGACAGTTTCAGGAAATGTTGCCATAATCCAGTTTTTTATTCAGACATATCTCGTTCCACTGCCACGATTCGCTGGCCAGACAAATGTCCTGTCCTCTTCTAGGATATACATATAATAAGATACCTGGAATGCAACGGAATGCAACAGTATGGAAGTCGTCTCCCTAATTACGCTATTAATTGTTGTAACATCCTTTTTCGTTTGTTTAGCAATTTTTTTTCATTTCATTCAGGACGGGCCACTTCACACTTATGAAAATGTTTTTTTTTAAATTACATTTTATATTTCTATGCATAAACGTAAAATAGGAGAAACCCAAGATATCATGCTTACAAATTTATTATTGTGCTGTTATTGCGTTCTCGTCCCACCATTTTGACCATTATTAAATATTTTTAAGAATAGCCACATCGATTAATATTCATAACGCATTCTCAGAACTTTCTAGATTAGGCATGCAAAAACTAGAAATGATAGTGAGTAATTATAATATATGCGTAATAGCAACCATACGCCACTTTTCCCTACAGCATCTGCTACATCTTCTTAGCATGCAATCTACAGTTTTACCGGAGTTCGTTATAGAAATGGCTGCTGCTCCCAGCCCATGTTAGATATTTTCTGGGAATTACAGTAAAAATAGATCGATTCACCCAGTATGACGATTGATTTACCTGGCAGGAATTATGTGCCAAGTGCTAATTTAATTAAAATAAGAGATGTTTGTGTAAATTGTGGGAGCGTAACTTGCTAATAGTCTAGTCTATAGAGTTAATAGCCTAGTTTAATAGAGTCTACTCTCTATAATTGTATACAGTTATAAAGATCGATTGTCGCATTTTAAAATGTTGCTATTAAAGGAACGTAGCACAAATGTAGATATCTTGTCTCTATAAACTCCTTCATGATGAGCTAGACAGTCCGACTACCTCAGCTAACATTCATATTCGCTTTCCCCAGAGGCATTCGAGAAACAATAATACATTTTTCAATGTCTTGCATTCTAATAATAAACCTATAAGTAGGGTGTGTTACGCCTTCGATAAAAATTGCAATAGTAATGATATATTTAATGACACATTACTGACCATCAAAAAGTCATTTTTAGACAAAAACATATGTAAATAGAAATGCATGATTAAAAAGAATAAGGAAAAAAACGGATATATTTTGAGAACATAACATACTTTCACATTATATTTATTGTTATACTATTTCTTTATTATTATATATTATATATGTATTTTTCTATATATTTACATAATTTGGTGATTATTCACCTATATATCATCTTATCTTTTCCTTTTATATAATTTATATATTTAACCATATTAAACTTTTTCTTGATACTTTGCTTGTTTGTTTTATTCAGTAATTATTTAATTCTTATAGAGCATAAATAATAACGTACGCATTGTAATTACATTATAGGATAGTAAGTTAGAGGAAACTATATAAGACATCATAATATAATGGAAATGTATTCAACTGCTATCTGTGTCGTTACGTAAATCCATAAAATACTGCTTGCCAAAATAACTGATTAAATAAGAAGAGTAGTAAAATAAAGTTAAGATTATAAAAAGACAGATGCAAGGACATAACCGTTTAATACTCGACAATGCGCCTGTGGAACAGGTTTAATATTGAGAAGTGAGACTGCAGTCAGGAAGTAAAAATCCGAGTGGAACTTGCTTGAGCTAACTTCTTCAATTCTTGCAGCCGTAACTTATCATTGCACCACAGTATTCGAATGGCAACAAGCTATATATTCTCCACCCTCTTCTAGTGATGGAAGGCTGGACCCTCATTCAGACACTGTGTAGGAAACTGGAGGACTTTGAAAAGTGGCTTTAACGTTCGTGGACGGACAGGGTGTTGCATGTTGAAGTGATAATAGAAATAATCATTACCATCAAAAAACGGATACACCAATACTTCGACACGTAATGCGTGGATCAAAATACGGAATACTGCCACTAGTAATGCAGGGGAGAAATGAGGGTCGCTGAAGACCGGGTACAAGAAGGATATCCTACTATCTGCTAGTAAACTCGCCTATTGTAATCATATTACTAGCTAACTAGTTAATTGTAAATTATATACGAGACAAGTTGAAAGCCGGTCTACTTTACTCACTACTCGCCAGCCAGTGCTCTTGTTATTGCCATATGTCATCGTAGTTGCTAGTATACTCGCCGCGAGTATGTCGGTGTTATTTTGTTCAGTGTCTACAAATTGTCTACAACAATATTATTTAGGTTCGACTTCATTTTTTAACGTTAGAACACCAATATATATTTAACAAATTAGAAACGAAAAACGAAAGAATACAATAACATGTGGTTTCAAATCGCTAGTGGAAAGTTGTGTATGTCATCATCATTGTCGCACTAGCTGACTACCCCGCATTTAAACTCACTAGCTAGTAAACTCGCTCATTGTAATCGAGCATTAATGGAGTGGTATGGAGAAGTGCAATATTTTTGTTTTCACGGAGCAGCTACAAGAGTTAAGATAGCTATGATGGCCAACTTGTTCTACAAGAAAAAGAAAATATGTAAAGTGTGAGCAATATTCGAGTTTCTAGTCTCGTCGCCGCGCCGTACTTAGTCTGCATTCAGTTGTGTGTCTCTCGTGCTTAACGTTTTCATTTCAAATTAGCACAATTAGAAAATAGAAAAAAAAACATGTCTATAACAAAAGTAAATATAAAAAGGTACTACACAATTAAATGGTTCTAAAATAAAAACAAAATATTTGAATGTACAAGAGCAAGCAAGAGATACATATTATGTGTAATCGAAGACTATCGCGGTGGTTTGACATTACAAATAAGATAAAATGAATTTACCGTGATTCGGCGATGTTTCGAAAGTAACAGCATCCGACATTTCGGCGATGTTGCAACCGCCGTTGTCCAGGGTAGACTGAAGTGCTGTCAATCGTCACCCTTTGTTCTGCGGGTAGGCGGTAAACTGCTGATGCTACTAGGCTGATTATAATGGGGGTGGGGCGGCGGGTTCGGCGCTTGTGAATTTTGAAATCTGCTGTCCACACAACCGTCACTGTAACTTGTGTTACTTCCTTACGCTCGCTAACGAGCATCAGGAACAATTTAAGAAGAGGGTTCGAAGTAGCAGACAGTTTGAAACCGCCGTCTCTCTTGAAGTTCGTGGTTCGCCGTATTTTAAGAACTTCCCCGGAGCATGCGGAGAAAGTAAAATTGTTCTTTGGATATCACAATGGAATTTTGAAACTGCCCCTAGTGATTAGTTCTGCTATCGAATATGTGTTTGCAGATCGCCATTTTTTCTCGCTGAAAGTTACGTACGTATATTCTTGTTATTCCTATAGTTGAGTTACGTGCTGATAAAGGCAACGCAACAGTCATACTTGATACCGTGGAGTACGAGCAAAAATTAGGACGCTCCTAGAATACATCAACACATACGAGAAGGTGAATTATTATAATCCCACGACCAGGATTAGCAGGCAAATAATAAATGTAGTTAATAAATCTGTCACTTAACTCCTATAAATAGTATTCTGATCCTACTAATACCATGCAACGTACAGTCCATCAAAACGTATATAGCTTGCCTAAAAACCACAAGCATAATGCCCCATTGAGACCAATTGTAAGCCAAATCGACAGACCTACACATCATCTGTCGAAACACTTAGCTGGTGTCCTCCAACGGGTAAAATTTTGTCTTACGTGGAAGACTCACGGCATTTTGTGAGCATTGTTAAAAGCTTAAAACTGGCCGAAGACGAAATAATGGTGATATTTGACGTCGAGTCTCTCTTTACGACTTTGACCATTTTGGATCTTTTCAAACATAGTAAAAATGGAACATATCTATCTAATCATATACAAGTTGTTGAAAAACATTTACTGAATGGCTCAAGTTGATTATAACCTGCCTAAATAGTTATGAAAACCTGCCACTCACGTGGATCCCTATTTACATATTGTGCACCACCAATTTTTTTCTCGCTGACATGGACCCCCTGCAAGTCGAAATCTACCCCTGGTGATACAAATAGAGCACTTTGGAAATCATTGCTTTAATCGAATACATATTGTTGTATTTATTGGTTTTAATAATATATACTTTTAATATTCCCCTTCTTTGTCCTGTAATAATAATATTTTCAAAATTTGCTATTTATATTGGGATTGAAGCAATATGACTGAAGAGTTTGACTAACAACTTGATGTGTCATATTTTATGATAATTATATTAATAGACTTTTCAAATTTTACATGTCTAAGCCAGTGCTGTATCTGTGATTTTTCTGAAAATCTTGTAGCATTGCTAGTTACTATAATCAAAGTTTTAATGTGAAAAATTACGAAGCCTAAATCTTAATTGATTTCTTTCCAAATATAATATTCGGATCGCAGTGGTTCTACTGCAACTTTACTGAAATCTTCTACCTCACTCTCTACTCCTTCGCTGTATCGTATGAAAACCATCTACGGTTAATTACTAATTCCTCTCGCACTTTAATGTTAATATTGCGCATTCCAAATCACTGCAGTCTTTATCCATATCAGAGTTAATTTTTCAGTTCGAAATGAACGTCATTTTTTTTCAATATGGCTTACTTCAAGTTCGTGTTTTGTACATCAAAATTTAAGGTCCTTTCAATAAAGGTATGATAAAAAATATACATCATCATTTGTATACTATCAAAATAAGCACCACTGTGTCAGCTGTAAAAAACACATTTTAAGTTAACACGTTTTTAAAGTTCAATATTAGGCAGGCAGGGGTCTATGGGCCATAAAAGTTTGAAATAAGAAAAAAAGGATAATAAATTTTAAAGTTTGAGTGACTAAACTTTAAAGTGACTAAATATCATAATTTACATAGTTATTAAAATATAATTGTTTGAAATACAATGAAACGAGTTGCTTGGATATTAGATGTCGATTACAAACTTCTTAGTTTAATAACTTACCTAATTATTTTTAGAAAACTAACATTATATATACTTTTCTATATCTCTAGAGACTAATATATCCGAACATTACTAACTTCTTAAAAAAAAAGAGTTAGGGATATATATGGCTTAACTCAGATTAACCTCAGAAGGCCGGTAACATCATACCAAAGAGAATTTTGTGATTTACAAGAAATGTTGAGCCGGGTATATCACGAAAGACCAGAACTCATCATGGCGATAAGAGGCAGTAAAGCCTGTATAACCATTTTATTACCCACTATCATCTTATACCACATTAGTAAATCTTATGGAATTGACAAATACATTCAGCTCTCCGCTCTTGCCACCACAGAATTGTAATACATTTTAGCCCATTTTCAGAAGTTAATCTAAAATTATATATTTTCCTTTTTTCAGATATGTCTATTTCTGATTGGATTCGCCCATATAAAACCAAGCCAAAAGGAGACCTTAACCGTAATGAGTAACATAACAACACCGTCTTCCAGAAATTCAAGAATTTTGAAGCCCAGAGACACGACCAACTCTTCAAGGACCATCGACGACGATCCCTCAACTGTTTTGAACGCGACAGTGTTCGCGCTCAACGCCACCGAAAGCGAAAGCGGAAAAGCGGAATCTCAGCATTTGCTCAACCCCAGACCGTTCGTATTCGAATACACGAATCCGTTTCCGGTGCCATTTCAGAAATTACCGCCTCATCTAAACTATTATCCCTTACTGACGAAATATCGACTGTCGACGCAGATGAAAAACCTTCAAGAACTAATAAAGTATATAACGAGTAAAGGCGGGAAAAGTGCCAGTGTGAATACCGATGCTATATTGCCGAAAATTAAATTTACTGGTGTTTACAAACGATCTGATATAGAAAACGATTTAAGCAGCGATCAAAGTGTCAAAAATAATATTGTATACAAGAAGGATAGTTCGGCGTTGCTAGACTTAAATCCTGGAGACGTCAACCTGCTGGCTGAACGTAAATTTAGATTTTCACCAGGTGCTCCTGATGTCAAATACGAAAACCATAAATATGAATTAAACCATGGAGATAACAGACCATTACCAGTAGACCAATCCAGATGCTACGGTTTTGATTGTAAACCGAAAGTTAAATCTAAAGATGAAGACGAAATTTCTATTAATAAACCTTTCAGTGTGATGCTTGATGTATTTCCGATAGATGATACAGATGATGATTTTAGAAGAAAGAGACCAATATATATAAAACCACAGCCACCCTACGTCAACAATCGAATCTACAACAAACCAGTGCGACTATACCCATCTCCATACACACCGCAATGGATAAACAACGCACAATTTCCAAATTCTTATAACACACCATCAAACTCGAAGCGTCCCAGAATCCTAAACGATCAACAATCATCGAAAATGATGGTTCATCTAAATGTATATCCGAGGCAAACTCATACGTCCAAACCAAGAAAAGATATGATGCCAACAAAAGAGATATCTATGTATGACGCCGATCGAGATGTACAATCAAACATATCAATAAATAGTAACATCGGAGAAATAGAGATATTCAACGTGACTGAGTTTACTGGAAACAGAGATTACGCAAAAGAACCAGAAGTTAAAACAGTAAACTGCAGTTCGATGGCACAGTCTGTTGAAGATATGGCAGATGTAGGGAAGGTGACAGCAATATTCAGCATTCCTATACATATAAGAGAAGCAAACGTTAGTAATAAACATTAGGAATTCCAAAAAATATTTATTGTTCCTAATATTTAAATCAAAGACTTCTTTTTAGAAAAATTAAAAAAAAATTGTTAGCCCTTCAAAAGTTAATTACTGCACAAATCAAGTTTTATGTTACAATTGATCACTAGTATTTTAGCGATTTATTTTTTAGCGTGATACAATTATTATTGCATTTAAGTATCTACCTAAGAGTCTTGTTTTTTTAAATTAAGTTAATGTAAGTAGATTTTTTAACAAATATTATCATATGTTTTATTTTTTCACTAGCAGAATTACCTAGCGTTACCTGTGTGAAATTTAGTTAGTAAACAGAACTTTACGCGACGATTTACTAAAATGAAAACTCATATTTCTAGTAAAGTCATACTTATTTTTTGACCCCATTAGGGGGGAGTGGTTGTAAAATGGTCGTACACGTATTTCTCTTCGTTTCATCCTAGTAGGGGTGAGTTTTCTCAAAATCCTCAAACAGGTAACTCCTGATTTCCTCAGGAAAATATTTTAACCAAATTTCAAATTGTTCAGATTATTCCTCTATTTTAATCCCTTAGGGGTTGATGACCCTCGAAGACATATTTTTTTTATTTTCTAAGTGGACTAATTGCGTTAATGTTGAAGGCGTACCTTAATCAACTATGAGGATACGCATTTCACGCGATAAAACTTCAACGTCCTGTTTGACTGTTAGGGACAGACTTACAAAAAATTCATTCTTAGAACATCATTATGAATCCAAAAAACATTCTGAAAAGTCTCTGGTCCCAGTAGTTTCGGCTTGGTATTGGGGAATGATCTATCATTCACTCAGCCAGCCAGCACACTGCCTTTTATCAATATAGATTTAAATCAGTATATAAAAATAAATACAACAGAATTACATAGTCCCAGGATTGGATTGGGAAATGCTTACGTTTAAACGAGATCTATGTATGGATATGATCTATGTGCACAACTTTCGACTGTGCTAAGTCTGTTTAATGGGATTCCCTTTGTCACCAGTGAATGATCACATTTCATCCATTCATGATAAAAACCAAGGTCATACTTTTGCAAAATTAAATCGCACGATTAGAGATGAATTTAATCGAAAAAACAATTAATAAACACATTGATTATACATCGGCGAACGCCGTTTAAGAAATGGTATAATAAGTATATTACGAGTATAACCTTATTTAATGGTGTTATATATTGATATAACTATATAAAATATAAACTATATCAAAAATGTTAAAATATGTTATAAACTAATAAAAAACATTCAACGAGACAACAAAAAACAACGACATCTAGCAGTGATAAATGCAAACATATGAGTGATGCAAAACTAGTATAAGAAAACACATATAGAGAGCCCGTAAATCAAACTAAATCGCTGAAGTAAATCGACTCATCCTCCGCTTTATCTACTTTGAGTACTCTTCCTATAACATCATTCAACATTCCACCATCTGCTCCTTTAGGATATGCGACTTTGACCTTTAAATCTTCCTCCTTAAGGACTGCACCTTTCTTCAAATCGGCGGCAACGACGATTGTCTTTTGTAATTTCTCCATACAAGGCATTTCGCTGGGACTCACTACCTTCACTTTAGATCCAAGAGCTGCTTCCACGATGCGTATTTGGTGAACCATTTCAGTGAATTCATCAGGAGTTAACGAACTCGAATGATCAGTGCCTTTCCAGGTCTTGTCCAATGTGAAGTGCTTCTCTATAATTTTAGCTCCTAAAGCGACTGCTGCTACGGGCACCGAAATGCCTAGTTCGTGTCCAGAATAGCCTATAATAACATCTGAAAATTTGATGAAATGAAATGTTGGGTTGGTTTTCTGTGAAGTATATTCCTTCCGCTTAGATTCTTACTAGGAATCCTTCCAATAATCATTGAGTTAGAATTTATTATTATCCATTCTAGACTAAGAATGACTATATTACTTCCATACCAAAGCAATACTGTGCCTAAGAGTCGGTCGGATGGTGGCGTTTTTTAGGACGAACTCATTGCCTATAGGATATTTGATGTGACCGCTATATTTAGATAATGCTTGAAGAAACCATTTTATTCCCTATATCATAAACAATTCAAACTACCTTTATTTATCTTCATCTGTCCTTTTACCATCCTTTGTTGTGCCTTGGACCTACTGGAATCATATTTTGCTATTTTGCTAATTTATTGTATTTTTCTTCTTATGCTTCTTCTTCTTTTCTGTTTTCTTTGTGTTATGCGAATATTTTCATTTCACTC
>JAOPUG010000333.1:25709180-25721719 GCA_027564375.1 Micropterix facetella | reverse complement strand
TATCTATATATTCTTTTTGGAGTACGTAGCCCGCTTCGATCGAATATTCATTCCTATGACATAATTTGGGGAATTTGAAGGCAAAATTCATATAAATGTAAATTCGCTCGCGCAGGCTCGCCCGCCATCGGTCTACCGATATCAAAAGGCACAACCCTCACGTTTTCGCTTCAAGATTTATCAGGTTACCATACCAACCCAACTTTGCCTCTCTCTCTGCCTCCCCATATAAAAAAATCTCTCGCCCCTGACATATCGTTATGTCTAACATGGTCACGAGCCGGGCCTCTGGGGTGAACTTATTTTTACTGCCTACTGATTCGTGAAATATTCCTGCCAGTCGGATTTAACTTCCGATTCTCTTTCACTTTTCGATTTCATTCTCCAATCGTCAGACAAAGAGTAAGCCGTGGAAATCCGTTGCACTGCTAACAACTACTAACCCGAAATGACTAGTTTCTTTTCGGATAGGAATTGAAATCAGAAACAAAATTATGGCACGTGTATTTAATTTTACCTTTTCAAAATATAGCTAATCTTTTAATGCATTTATCGATTTAATTCAGAAATGTTAGCGTTTGGTTTAGGAGCAGTATATTTAAATTATTAATAGCATAAGCTCGTTTATGAGTAAAACGGACTGTTTGCTATGCATACTAGCCGAATTACTTCGGCCATCATAGTAGCCAAGTCTAGAAGTGGTGCACGAAAAATGTTAGTATGCACGACAACTCCAGTAAATTGCGTCTGATTTAGAAAAATCATACGGAAATCGATAGTTCTGGCTAATGCGCAGACCCCAGTTCATTTTCGAATATGTACGTCCTACGGTTTGTTTTTTATTGTAATAAATAAAATAATACAATTAATTGATGTGCCAATGGGCGAGCGCTGAAGTATCAAGAGAACATAGGCGTTGCGGCGGTGCTTTTACACATGATTAGGTCATTCGCCACGCCCTAGAAGCCCGCGCGAGAGCGAGACACAACGCTGCGATCGGCATCGCCGGGCGACTAGGTGACGCGAGCCTACTACTCGTCATTTCATATGAGCGCCTAATAGATAATAGAGCGTGTTAGATAGATAAAATTGATGATGGAGATAGATGATTTTTTTTTAAATCGGACTTAGTTTATTCGAGTTATCGTGCATGTAACAAAACCTCGCAGGACTGTAAAAGACTTGGCCCCCTCATAATGTATTATATTAATAGTTAGATAAAGGTTTAAACTTACTTATGAATAAATTATTTATTTAATAATCTTCATATGTTATATGACTAATGTAGGCGGAGGAATATTGAAGAATACGAGACAAAATGGCTTTATGTTTTTTTTAAATATTATATCCCTAAATAAAAGTGTAAAATAAGTGATTTTGCGTAGATTGGAAGACATTGTCATATGACTTTGGCCACCTAAGTGACCAAAAAAGTCACACGGGGCTAGGGATTATCAACCAAACAAAGTTTTAGGAAAGCTTTTTCTCTCAGAGCAATAAAGCGGAAGAATATTTGGGGCGTCATGAGATTTATCTCTAACATAACATTTGAACCCCTTCCACACAGTAATTCCTCTTCATTGAGGGAGTCATTACAGAAGTTGTGTAATGGATCTCTCGTGGTTTACGTGCTCAGTTGAGGTAGTTATTTTAAACTACACTGAACATCAAATGGGCCGAAGTTTGACAAACCCTTGGGTTTTCCTCCTGCTCCTGTTCCATCTCCTCCGGAAAATGCTCAGCGTCGCATAGATCGCGTGCTCGATTCACGAGCTTAACAAATTCGATATAAAAACGATCTTCAAACTGACCCAAAACATAGCTCGATCTCTGAGGCCTGTAAAGGACGTAATACCACTGCAGACTCCAGGTGTGTATAAAATCGAATGTGACTGTGGGTTAGCCTACGTTGGACAAACGAAACGGCCATAGCCACTCGACTGATGGAACACATCAATGCTGTTAAAAACATTCAGCGAGAAAAACCAGCGATCTGCGAACACATATTGGATAGCGGAACCAACCAGCAGTTTCAAAATCCCATCGAAGGCTGGATCGCAATCTACAGACCAAGGCGTGAAAGTTGGCTTGATATCTGCGAATAAGTCGCGCTATGGCGCAACGCATTGTCAAATCTGACCTCAATTTGACGGCATACAAACCGGGTAAACCCGAACTTCTTGAAGACAAAGGTTAAAAAAGTTCGACTCGAAAGATGCCGTTTTCCTAAAAGACACTGCTACAAATTAGAAAAAAATCGTAGATATTTCTTTAAAACGGTTTTTTTTTATTGAACAATCTCATAATCATTAAAAAGATGATATAATATTGGCTGCTGATCATCCAAAATCTTCTGCTGTTGTTCCTCATCGTTAAAACGCTAGAGTTATGGTATGGAATTGCATTTACACTACATGCAGAAGACCCCTTGATTTTGTTGAAAAGAGTGTCAAAATAATTCAAGAAATGCATCGATGACAAACTCTCGAAGCTGTGATTGTTCCTTGGAGCCACGAGCATTCCGGCAACCGGCTATGGACATTTCAACAAGACTCTACTCCAGCTCAGCCTTAAGTGTTCAACAGTGGCGTAAAGTATTTTTTTCTGATTTCATCAGCTCCTCAAGAATGGCCTTCCCACTCGCGCGACCTAAATCCTACGTTATAAATAAGATAAAACGAACTTACCGCGTAAAGTTTGTAACATCCGACGTTTCAGCGATGTTGTCGAGGATAGACTCAAAGTCTACCCTGGACAACGACGGTTGCAATATCGCCAAAAATCGGGTGTTACAAACTTCACGCGGTAAATGTATAATAAATCTTATTTATAATGTCAAACAACCGCGATAGTCTTAGACCAAATCCCACGGTCTACAGTGTATAGTCAATTTTAGACTTAATGGCCTGCACTACACGGCACAGCAATTTAAATGAGTTAAAGTCAGCACTTACCCGGGAATGGAATAACATATCTGTGGAGGAAGTATGGAATATTTTTTCGAGTTTCATCAAGCGTTTGTCGCTGTGCATCAAAGCCAAAAGAGGGCATTTTCAGGACTAATCAATTTTCTTGAAAGAGTTCCATTTTTATTATTTAGCTATATCCCAATTCGATAAAATTATTCGCAAAAATATTTGTCAGCGTTATTTCGAGTCATGCTGTATAATATGTCATCTTCAATGCTAAGATTTGCCTGACTTGATAATGTTACGTTATGGTACCTTGGAGTGCATCGATTTGTTCAGCTATAGCTGAAGCCGGGGTCTAATAGGGTCGTGCAGCTCGGATCTCAATGGCCAACTCTATATATAACGGTCGGCCCAACTCACGTCTCAACACTTATCCGGGAGCCTCCACGAAGAGGGATGAAGGGCCCTCGTATCCCCGTAAAGCGGTGACTCACGGGTGAAAACATCGGATGGATGGTTGCTCTAGGCATTGGTCGGTCTGTCTGCCGTTTTCTTAACAACTAATAGCCAGAGGAGTTTGGAAGCGCAATGCGACTTAAGGAAGCGGGGGTAGGTAGGTACCTCAAGCTATCTATCCTTAGAAACGATTTGATGGCCATCTGATGTCGCGTGGCAAGCCGAGCAAAGGACGCCTCGGATCCGCGATAATTCCAGTTAGGAATTGCCGCCGCTTGAGGTAGAAGACCGCGCAAGCGACTTCGAACCTGGAACCAGACGAGGATCGGAGAAATATGATCGCATCTGGTAGTAAGGGCGCGATGGATAGCCACACTGGGCTTTAAAATTCCCAGTGCCTCGCGGTAGGAGTTGGTCTCTTACTGAGGTGGAACTTGGTACATGGATTTTTATAATGTCCATCCAACTTTATCGCTATATCACCCCGCAGTGAAACACAAAGTTCGTTGAAACGCTTCGGGGTGCACGGGTTCGCCCATAGCAGCAGGTGACAACCACAATTGTAAACCGACCAAGGCAAGGCCAGAAAACCGAACGATACACCAACCATCCAGGGCTGCTCAAGGTGTTCCCCCAGATCCACCGCACAGCGGGTACACCAGGTTAGTCCCTCTTCGGAGGGGCTTCCAGATGTGGGTTGAACTGTGAGTCGGGCCGACCAATGATAACAGAAGCTGGTCAACAGGCCTGAGCTGCATGGCTCCATTAGGCTTCATATATACCTTTGTCCCGAAATATAACTTTGTCTTGTAAGTCATTCTGCTTCTTCTGGTACCATGTCGACGACCGAACGTTGGCTATTACAACTTTATTGGCTGCCTCTCGAAACAAGGATGTGGTAGATTTTTAACTCGAAACTATTCTCATTGATTATGAAACTAAGGTGCTCTTCTTCATCCCGGACCTCTTCTTCCGGATATTTTGCCTTGAATTATTAGTTATATCTTTCGGGATGACACTTGACATGAGCGTATTTGAGTTTGCTGATCTCTAATGTCCTCGATATTTCTATGTTCTTGCTCAAGCGCTTCGACATTTTCATTTTCGACTCTGCCAACCCAGCTCGTACATAGAATACACTGATAGGCCCACATTTCGAAGACTTCAATCTTTCTTAACTGTTCAGCTTACCATGTAAAGTAAATACAAACAGAGCTGCCATAGAATTCACCGACCGGCATTGCCCATCCTAATACTATTGTTACTTTTCTGGAGGGAGAGCGGTGGACTCCGGACTGATGACCGGCTTTAGGACAGCTGTCTTGCCAAATTCGAGCATCCACCTTACCACCCATCCACTGCCCCTTCGAAGCTATAGAATTTGAGATGCTGAAATTGCAGCTTTAGATATTTTTTCTAGGAAGGAGTTAATTATTTTCCTGGAGAGATCAAGATGAGTTAGCTGTTAGATATTGCCGCAAGGCAATAAGCTCGCTTTTTTTAACATAAAGAGTTTTTATTATTATTATTATCCTTAAAGAGGTGAAACAGAGATTTGGCTGGGAGGTCACGAGTGCTGACTTCCACCGCATGAAGGTGAACATTGAAGCCGTTCCGGGTGACAGCATTTGCGAGATCATGATATTTATTTCATTTGTACTCGTGGTCTTTTGGGATACTTGATGCTCATGGAATAGTTAATTATACAATAAGGGCCATCTTTCGAAATGGGTAGTGAAGAATATCTGGACGGAGGGGCTGTGAGACTTTCAGGGAATTAATACTGCTTAGAGACCGAATTGACCTCCAGAATCCAATCTGAAGCTTTCTCGGTTATTGAGAAAGGTTTTGTAGTGGAGTGTTTTTTCCCTTCACACAAACTGTATTGGTGGTTTGGAGGGTAGTCTGGGGTACATATAATACGTATATTGAGAATACGTAGACTCTTTAAGTCTGACGTTTAGGTGAATGCATTTCTGAAAATTTTTCAATGCAAATTTTTATCTCCTTGCTCAGATTGTTATCAGTCTTCCCCAGATGAATTCTGTAAGCTGTAACTGTAGGCGCATTTACGGGCACTTCAGTGACTATCATATACTTTGTCTTTGTGGTAGTTCAGCTTTAACCCATATTAGTCACATCCTCTTGTAACATTGTTAATTAGAAGCTGGAGTATTTCTATGTGTCTGGCAATTAGTACAGTATAATTTGCATATTTTATGTTATCGATTGTTACACAATTTACCTTGACCCCACTCTTGGACTTATGTAGTGCTTCCTTAAAGACGAACTTGCAATAATATTTCATACAAAATATACCTTTGTCTTGACAGTCTACAACATTCAACGGTTTACCAAAACCATGTATTTGTTAATATATATTTTCTATGATTTTTAATGAGTTTAATTCCTTGTAGATTGCTCCAAATAAGACACTCGATCGAGAGAAGCAGTCGGTTTTAAGGTTCTACGCTGTAGCCGTCGATATGCCTCAAGGATCTAAAGACCAGCTGAAGACCAGAGCTGAAATCGCTATTGATGTCCTAGACGAGAATGATAATGCTCCTATGTTCGCCAAGGAGTCGTATACAGGTTTTTTTAATCATGTTCTTGTTTCTATGAATCTACTGCTAATTATTCATTATCTTTGCTTTGTTTTGCATTTTTAGAAATACATTAATAAATACATTTTTTTATAGTGGTAGTTCCTGAAAATGTCAATATTGGCTTGAGCGTCGTCAATATGACTGCTACTGATCCAGACGAGGGCTTGGGCGGTGAAATTAAATACGATATTGTAAACGAAGGTGAAGTAAATGGTAAGCATTTTGAGAATATGTGAGACATTTTGGTAAGCATTTTGAGATTTTGAAAATATCGCACGGAATCGTAGTTTCAACTAGAGATGAAATCCAAGATAATTATACTGTTCTTCTTCCTTTTTCTGTAAACTCCTCTGCTTAATCCAGATTCAACTTATATTCCCAGCTGAATAGGCGATTGTTCAAATAACATAACAATTTTTGTTTTACAGGAGGCAAAAAAAATAGTCTTAGAGGACTTTAAAAACTCTTAGTAGACATTACATTTTTTTATACGAATCCAATGATTATCTACCAATTGAGATATCATTATGATATATCTATCAGCGAAATATTACTCGGCCTTACACGAGTGGAATTTGGCTGAAAACGAGAATTTACATGTCGATATATGAAAATTACAACCAACATTTCAGCCCTTAAGGAGTTAAAGTGCAACTAATGATTTACAAAGGGAGCAAAACTTTTAAAAAATATATATCTAGTGACTTTAAAACGTTAAATACTCTACGGTTTTTTGACATTATAAATAAGATTTAACGAATTTACTGCTAAGTTTTTTAGCACCCGACGTTTCGGCGCTGTTACAACCGCCATTGTCCTGTCAATAGAGACGACAGTTTCAAACTTTCTTCTACGTGGAATCCTCTTCTCAAAATGTTCTCTAGACCCATCGCCGAACGCAAAGATGTAATGCAAAATATAATGAACCCGCCACCCCACCACCATTATAATCTACGCAGTAACAGCAGCAGTTTGCCATTTACACAGAGAACTATGGATGATGACTGACAGCACTTTAGTCTACCCTGGACAACGACGGTTGTAACTTCGTTAAAACGTTGGGTGTTAAAAAACTGCACGCAGTAAATTCATTTAATTTTATTTCTAACATTAAATACTCCAATAATATCTTGTATATTTTTTAGTAGAGTTCAGTTCAGAGAATCAAAATTCTTTAATTTTTGAACAATGTATCCTTCTTCACTTCCTGTATATTTCTTCTAAAGTTTATAGATGTAATGCATTCATAACTTAAGTTATCCAAACTTCCCCATTTTATTCATTATGAGTTGAATCCATCGAACATGCATTTTTTAAAATCTTCTTTATTGAGCATTTCATCCGAACTTCTGATTTCTACTAACAAAAAATAAAATAATTAAGCGTTTCACCACCAGAGGGGTAAAACACATTGAATCGCCTTATTTCTTTGTGGTTATTATGATCTTTAATTTCAAATTTCTATTTTAAACCATTTCAGACATAAGCGTCCCGCGAAATAATACGTCGACTCTGTTTTCACACATGTTAGGGGTGGAATTTGGCAAAATTCTCCGCCAAACCTTTCTTCACTTTCTTAGGAGAAAATCATTTCACTTTTAGATTTATACTATAAGGTGTTCAAAAGTTCAAATATATAAAATAATACAACCCCCCCTTATTTTAATGTTAGGGGTTAAATTTAGCCCAACCATCAAACACTCATCTTGGTTTCACAGCTCTTTTAATAATAATACGCTTTCAATGGGAATAAAATATCCCAAAAGACTACAAGTACCTACAAATTAAATTAAGACCATGATATCGCAAATGCCGCCGCCCGGAACGGATTCAATGTTCACCATCATGCGGTGGGAGTTGGCGCTCTTGGCGCTCTTGGCCTCCCAGCCAAATCTCTGTTTCGGCTCTTTAAGGATCTTGGTACGCCCAGGAAAATAATTAACCCCTTCCTAGAAAAAAAATGTCTAAAATCACAATTTCCGCATCTCTTATTCTATGGCTTCAAAGGGGGAGTGAATCGGTGGTAATGTGCATAGTCACATGTGGTCAGTGACTTTATTACATATTTTTTTAGTTATATTGAATGGCTCCCAATGGATCGTTTTGTGAAATCCACCCTCGTTGGGGATAATCTCTTAAGATTTTGCAAGGGAATATCTTTATCACTAAGTTATGTCCATCGTTTTATACTAGCAGGAAAAGTTGTAAATTAACTGGACTTTAGGAACCCCCTTTAAAACATCGTTACACAGCCCTACGACCGCTGCACCTTCCGCAACTGTGGGTACCAGCTCCGTCACTGCCCTCGGCTTACTGGAAGAATGCCTTCAACAAACTTTCAACAAACTTTTTTTTTACATAGGTCTTTTCCAAATTAACCCGAAAACCGGTGAAATCAAAACAAAAAAATTGTTGACCGGCAAGGGTAGAGCGGATCCCTATGAACTAATCGTCAGAGCTCAAGACGGCGGTGAACTCTATTCGGATGTTAATCTTCACGTCTACATTGGAGACGTCAGCTCCAACGATGGAATTCCGGTGTTCATCAAGCCCAGCTTGGATCAAGTCGCTTACATCAGCGAGGTAGGTCAAATGACGATGATGTATGGGGGGATAGCTGATGACAGGCCTTTAGTATCATTGTGGCTTAAGTTCCATATTATAGATCCTGCGACCGGCTCATCTGGGAGACTAGTCACAGAATCCACACCCCTGGCCCCTGCACACGGGGTCGTCGACTATCCCTAGCGGGTGCATATGTTTATTAAGTCGGCAGTGCCCAGTAAACAGGCCCACTGTTTTCCCCAAGTATGCCTGGAGAGTCTTAGATGGTAACTTGTTAATCATGTTAATTTGGAAAAAGATTTGATGCCGATGTGTCCTCAGTCCACCTACTAAAATCTTTACTTATTTGGTTGAGGATTATCGAATTTTGGGACACTGCCGCCTCGACGAATCGGGTAGTTTCGTCAAGAAGCTATACATCGGGAGCGCGTTCCACTGAATCTATGACTACGGAGTAAATTATATTAGAGAACTAGTTTTTTCCGTTGTCGCTATTAATATTAGTGATTACTTCGCTCATTTTATACGTCATCAAATGTCATCAAGACAAATATACATTATACGTCTAATAATTCAAGGCAAAAGAGCCGGAAAATGAGCCAGTTGCACAATTTTAGTATTTTTGAAAACCTAATCAAAATACCTTTAAAATGTAGGTACCTATCAACCATTTTTGAATCTGTGAAATAAACTTTATATAATCAATTATTATACTAACCCCAATATAATTTATAATATACCAGTCACTTTCTATTTACTATACTGATATAGTAGAGTAGCGTTTCCCAAACTATTTTTGCTGTAGCCTGGTTATTTTTATGCTTCCCCTTCGTGACTAGGGCAGGTTGTGTCGTAGGTAATACTAATCACCACAGAAATACGCACACCCTTTTACTGGCCGCGTAGGTCAAACTAAGCAAGCGGATGATGGAGAGGAATGGTGCGGGCGGGAAGCGGGGTAAGTAAAATAAAACCGCAGGACATTTCGTTACTGGTCTTACCGGATACTTGCCGCAGGGCTCTCAGCCCTGCGACGCCACACTCAGAAAGATGGGCCATTAGACCCGGCTTACATGAAGTAACGCTGAAGGGCAATTACCCAACGGTAGACGTTATGGGCCTTAGACAAGGCCTGTCTACTGACTCACAATGACCACTTGGTAGTACAGCGGTGTTTGTGAAGGTGAATACATCATGTCTCTCGCCGCCCAAACGACTTGCCACACCAATGGATCATATTTTATGAGTATGATTGGTTTGAACAACAAGGAGACATTGTTGCGACCCGGTGTTTTATTTCCGTGGCCTGGTGCCGTGTCGCGACCCACCTTGTGAGAAACTCTGCAGTAGAGCATTGATTATCCAATTCAGTTACTGAATAAAGATATCCATAAATTCGATAATACAGATAATCAGTCATTACATAAGCGGATGCATACTTTGGACGATTAATTAGCAATAAATAAATAATGGTTCATCAGAATATTTATATTTAAATAAATCTATACAAATAGGCCCCGTCCTGGTACGTCCTGTGTGTCGTGCTGGGTTTGGCATGCGTGCAGAGCTGTCAAAATTCAAGAATACCATTGCTCAAATCGCATCTGGATAAGAGTTGTTCCGGATGACCGATATCCGGATAATTGATTCTCCAGTGTATATCATATTCCGACAAATGAGTGTTGGAATATTAACAAAATGGAATTTATGACTTATCAAAACAAGCAGCATTATTGATCATAGTGTGACTCTAGGGAACGGCAATTTTTTACATGAAATATCTTTAGTATGCAATTTTATACATCCTGTTAATATTATATTAATATAATTCCTATTTTTAGAATGCCACTCTTGGATCTCTAGTATTCCAAGTAATAGCCAGTGATCCGGATGACCCGTCGCAGCCGTCTGGCCAACTGTCATACAAGCTGCAAGACAGTCCAGACTCCAAAGCATTTGCAATTGGTTAGTAGTTATTTAATTTTATACGAAAAAATAGACATCACTAGGTATAGTGTATTCTAATTCGCTTGAGAAACTTTGTAAACTAATCTGACTACCTAGATAATACAAAACCGAGATAATACAGTGTAGAAAAATAATAACATCAATAACCAAACATGTTTTTTTGACAAAAAAAATACTTTTTTTTGCAATTATCTTGAATAGTTTCTTATCAGAATCACCTACTGGGTGAGTGCCCGCTAATATAAACTAACAAGGGTATGGTAGTACGTATTCTCCAAACCATCAATACGGTTGGTCTGGGATGATTCTAAATGCAAAAAACATTCCACTACAAAATCTTTCTCAATAATCGAGAAAGCTTCAGATTGGATTCTGGATGTCAATTCGGTCTCTAAACAGTATAATTTCCCGGAAAGTCTCGGATGCACTGCCCTCCGTTCAGATATAACTCTTTACTCCCTATCTCGGAAGATGATCCTTATTGTAGAATTAACTGTTCTATGAGAATAAAATATCCTAAAATACCACAAGTAAAAGTTAAATAAATACCATGATCTCACAAATGCTATCACATAGAATGGCTTCACTCTTCACCTTCTTGCAGTGGAAGTTAGCACTTGTTGCCTCTCAACCAAATCTCTGTTTCACCTCTTTATAGATCTTGGTCTCCCTAGGAAAATAATTCATTCATTCATAGAAAAATATCTACAACTGCAATTTCCACATATCAAATTCTATGGATACGAAGAAGAGGGAATGGGCAGTAAGCTGAATGCTCAAATGTGGGAAGACAGCTGTCCTAAACCTACCACAGCCGGTCGTTAGTCCGGAGTCCACCGCTCACCCCCAGAAGTGTAACTTGGTCAGTGTAACAGAACTCTGGTCAGTGAATTCCATGCAGCTCTGTTTGTATTTACTTTAAAACTATTAAAGTGTTTCCCAATCATTTCCTAATAAAGTAAATGGAAACGGAGCTTCCATGGCATTCATCGACCAGTCAGGCCCATCATAGTACTATTGTTACACTTCCGGAGGGTGAGAGGTGGACTCCGGACTAACAACCGGATGTGGTAGGTTTAGTTCAGCAGTCTTGCCATATGTGAGCGCACACCTTACCACCCATTCACTCCCCCTTCAAAGTCATCGAATTTGAAATGTGGAAATTGCAGTTTTAGATACTTTTACACCTTGCGTATTTTTATACCTTAAATATTTTTACACCTACAACGATGAACTGTAATGTAATGTTTTTGTTCCTAAGATGGACTAGATTTATCAATATTATTATGTAGAAATATTACTTCCAATATCGTTTTCCTAGTAAAGTGGTTTGTAATTCCGTCATACAAGCCTTGGCTCGAAAATAGATTCTTGAGGTTTCTTCTTCGGAGAAAGCTTTGTAAGATTCAAAGTGACCCGAAGACACTAAGAAGGTTAATATTTCCTTATTTCAACAGATCCACTCTCTGGCATAATTTCAACTCGACAGTTATTGGACAGAGAGAAGAAAGATACGTACAAAGTAGTTTTGACTGTCATTGATCATGGAGAGCCACCGCAGCAGGCGACAAGGATCTTACAGATAAACATTACGGATGTGGACGATCACAAGCCAAGATTTGCTCGAAGAGCTGTGAGTAATCTTCTTATATAATTTTTAGGGTTCTGTACCAATTGGAACTTTATTGGTAAGACTTCGCTGTCTGTCTGTTGGTATGTATGTCACCGTCGATTATCTCGGCCACTTCGGCACTTAAAACGATCGACATGAATTTTTTGTTATTCTTAGACTTACTTACCCTCACCTAGCTCAAGAGTCAAGAGTGGAAAAATAATATCTCGTTATTAAGAGTGGCCAAAGGGACATTGAACAATTTGGGATATATAATAAATACAAACGAAGCTGCCATGGAATTCACGGGCTGGAGTCGGGCCCATCCTAATACTATTTGTACACTTCTGGAGGGTGAGCGGTGGACTCCAGACTTACGACTGGCTGTGGCAGATTTAGGCGTAGCCAGGATTGTGTTCA
>JAOPUG010000333.1:25585961-25595989 GCA_027564375.1 Micropterix facetella | reverse complement strand
TAAATTATAGTAAATAAATTAATGTACATATATAAATACTTGAATGGAAAAAACAATGACAAAATGATTGTAGGATAAACCTATCTCACTCAGTTAGAAAAAATAGTATTTGTTAACACGAAAAATAGGTGTTAGTACAGTAGGTGTAGAACAGTAGTAGGGACGACGAATATTTGACAAGACGCGCCGAAGAGATAAACCACGCTAGACGGATCACAGTAAATGTGCCGTGTTAGGGGAGACAATACAGTCATTATTCTCAATTGATGCATTTTCTCCCTACAGGACTAAAGTCGAGATATAATTTATGAGATAGCGATGAGCCCAAATATAGCGTAGCGATCGGAGAAATACAATAATATAGAATAAAAATCGAATATTTTAATTTCAATTAGATCTCTGGACAAAATATTAGATATTAATAAGCAGCACTAAAATGTCTCTCTACAACTTTGCAAGATATCCCTCTAGCTTTAGACATATCCTTGGTTTCCAAGCGGAAGTAAAGCCATTTCTTTGTGCACGTTCGAATAAGCGGGGCAACTTGAGGTCTAATTTATGCCCCGGAAAATGCTATTAGAGCTTTCGTCTACCACGTCCGTGTGAGTCTTATGTAAATTTTGACACTGTCGCCCGCAAGGGAACACCATTTACACGCGTACCATTCGACGTCCTCAGCTGATATTGGAATATATATATTTCCTTATTGAGAATCAATAGAAACAGATGATTTAGTGTAATACCTTTGTTGGGAGCTCGGTGTTTACAACAAGTATACATTTATTCCTACTACGAGTATTATGGATGTCAAACGCCAAAGATTTGCGAGGCGATAGAATTTGCATTATGACAGATAGTTCAGCAGCTCTAAAAGCTCTGAAAATCATTATTTGTGAGTTGAAGCTAGTTTGGGAATTTCTAAATATTATATACCGAAGTTACATGGTTAGAGCAGATTTTTATTTATTTGTAATATTTTTTTTCTGATTAGCAGTCTGTATTTATTTTTTATAAGACCGAAGATGATGTTTTGTAATTATAATTTAGTGTACATTCATAATATATTCAGCCAAAAGTCGCCACACAGCATAATTTGATTGCAATTTAAAGATTTTACGAATTTCAATTAGAAATGCTCGTTCTGACTTCTAATATAATTTGGGGTCTAATGAGGTCGTGCAGTTCGGGTCCTAATAGCCAACTTTGTCATCATGGTCGGCCCGTTTAATCTGCGTAGTAACAGAAGCATTTTGTTACCTACCCGCAGAATAACAACGGATAATGGTTGACAGCACTTAAGCACTGACAGCACTTACCCTGGAAAACTGCGATTGCAACATCGCCGAAACTTTGGGTGCTACCAACTTCACGCAGTAAATCAGTTTTTTCTTGTTTATAATGTCAAACAACCGCAATGGTCTTCGGTTTCATATTATAACCAACGAATGTTTGTACTCATACCTTGACAGAATCAAATTTGTTAATACAATTCTTCAATTATCCTAAGATATGTTACTGTTACATAGAGAAAGACAATGGGAATTGTTGTTTCCATAGTTAGTGGCTTTTTCCTGGATTAAGCCGCCACGAAATAGTAATAATTACGTGAATTTTTAGAGAAGTCAACATTATTATTCTAATTATTTAATTCTGAAAGTAGAAAAAAATGCCTATAACATATCATATTTGGCTGAATTTCGAGACTTTTTCTGAAAAAGCAATACTTTTAATGACAAATGTTGATCTTATTGGACGTCTGTTTATTCGGTAATCATTTTGGAATTAGGAAAAACTTACCAGCTAAAACTCAATAAATCACTAAATTATGAGTTTGGGCTGGCATTAAAATGAGGCTAAATGCTTCTAAGTACAGGTAGTTGTAAGCGATTTCTAATGATTACTGACTTCAATTTTTTGCTGGATGGATTACTAAAATACTAGAATGAAAACAAATGGTATAATAACGGCTTTTTGGTGAAAATTTACTTAGTGGCTTTTTGCTTAACATGGACGATTTAGCAATTTAATTTAATCTGCTATGAAGACCGCACCCCTTTATTTAATGTCTCAACACCTTGAGGACGAGTAACCTATTGATCAAACTTTCATAGTTTGGCAAATCTGTAGGGATTGCGGTAAACCATTATTGGTTTTGACGATGCCAAATTTGATAAGGGATATCCAGACTAATATAATAATAATAGGAGTGGACGTAATTTGGTTATCTATATTGGTTTACAAATCTCTAGTGATTTATAACTTTAGCTACTAGGGGTAAAGGCCGTTCGCCGTGGGCAAGAGAATAATAATGAATATATTCCTAGATTTATTGCATAGTGAACGAAAACGAAACAATCACACATATAATGCAATTTTCACAAACTACTCCCACCATAAATCCAAACACGCCCGCAGATAAGTCTTAGTGTCGTGAAAGATAAAAATACATATTTCATGTTCAATATCAGGCTCTGACGTAATCCTTAATCATAATCAAGCTTTGGATTATTTGTCGCAGACTAGACGTCTAGACAACGACAAAAATGTCACGAGGCAGAAAGTGGCGATAAAATATGGCTGGAAAACGCCTTGCACTCTGTGGCTCTTCACATTGCTACTGCAGTTTTCATGTGCAATAAAAATGTGGATGGCGTCATTTACAGATTGTCAAGATAGATCTTTCTCTAAATGATACTTCCGACTCAGTGGTGGCCATTGAGTGCTGTGGGCTACCACATAAATAATATAATTTAGGCTGTCTACTAAATACTAGCTTTTGTCGATGACGAGGAAGGATGGGTTGGACGTAGTATTCTTACATTGCGATATTATACGTTTAACCGTTTACATTTTAGAATATTTTTTTTTGGTTTTGGGTAAATATCTAAATGTATTTTCATTTCGCGATGTTTTCGGAATAGCCTATAAATTTCGAAATTTCTCGAAATAATTATATACCTACGGAACTCTTGGAGACAGGGCCAAAGATGACTTTGGCCAACCTAGCACGATATTCTAAATTGTCAGAGTCATGAGATAAAGTAAGTTTTCGCTCGCCAACAAAGCTAAGCATACCCAAGATAGCCGACCGATTATGTCATCGCTTAATAAGCTCAGACATTTACATATATTATCACTTGTATATATTATTTAAAACACTTATAAAGGCAGGAACATTAAAAACCGGAAAAAAATATAGACACTAATTGTTTTAAGAATAAAAAACAATAAAGCTATAATGACGCAGGGAAGGTGGAAGAAGGGGACGAGAGAAATTAATGAGCGCGTTTAAAAATGTTCTTTGAGCCTACGCTTAAAGCAATACCAACTCGGTGCTGTCCTTACGTGTGCGGGTAAAGCATTCCAGAGACGGGCTCCATGTACGGCTAATGAGCGTGAGTAGAAATCATTACTGTGACCAGGGATCGAGAGCAGTAGGTTGTCTTCCGATCTCAGAGGGCGCACCTGATCTGAAAGAGCATTGAAACTACTTATGAGATAGGTCGAAGCAGCTCCTTCCAAGATTCTGTAGAGCAAACTGAGGACTCTCGTATGTCTCCTTTCTCGAGTCGTCAACCAGTGCAGTCTTCAATTTGTAATGTTATATACTGTGTTACATGTATGTGCTATTTTATGGAATTACGATTCTATTCATTCATCCTCTCATTTATTTATTCATTCATTCATTCATGACATTAACAATATTTTATTATAATACTTTTAAAATACTAAGTGGGACAAGCTCACCTGACGATTTAGCCGTTGCGCTAATATATTTATTCTTCTTAAAAATCAATATATCGCTCTTCGAACTTTAAAACTTCAGTCAAACTCATCGTGTCTATTAGGGTTTAGTTTTTCCTAGTAATATCTCTTCTAACTTCATGAACCATTTCTCGTCTTCAGAATGAGCAGTATTCTTTTTTCTTTGCTCATCTAAAATTTTTGACTTCGGATACTAAATTTCGAAATCTATTAGTTGAGGAGCCATGGCATAGTCACGTTATTATAATATGCAAAAAAAAGGTCCATGTGATAAGCATCAGTTAGTTGCTAGCGTGTTAAATTTTGAAAAACTAATTATATCTACACATTTGTTGGTAACATACCAATCGCCAATCGGTCGGGGGCTACTAAAAATATGTTCGCGGTCGACCGGTCGATCGTGGTCGACAATCATTGCCACCCTTGTAATATAGTCTAATAGCCCATTTATATTCAGCCCCAGTCGTTGCTCCTCGCGCTACCAGTAGGCTGCCGTAATACTGTCGCGGCAGGGTCGAGGGCAGTGGGACATACTGCCACTCACGCTGCCCAACTGTTAACTACCGCACGATAAACCGCCCATCGTACCTACATACTGCTTCATCGCTCTGGAGCAATGGAAGTGGAAGACTGGTCTCACTGCCACTAACGCTGCCAGTCTTTTGCGTCGTTTACAATTTTGCTGTGGCCATAAAAATTAAAACGTGGCTATAAGAGACTTGTTCTTGGCTATTAATTCGTCAATTGAAGTATTCTCCATAATTTTGATAATTTGCTTACCATATTGCCAATCCCGATCCCATATTACGCTCACAATTTCGAGCAGCTCTAATAAAACTATCGTTTTTTCATTGCTGCTCCAGTCCAGTGGCATTTTGGCAGCTCACAAAACGACGTGCACGTTGGTCGGGCGTTTTATAACATTGCCCGTCCTTTGACTTCCGCCCCAAAAAAACTGCTTATTTGGCGATCACCGAGCATCGCGAGTGGCAGCGCGAGTGGCAGCGGCAAGAGAATGATAGGTGAGGTGTTTACATACTCGCGCAGCCCATTTCCCTGCCTACTTAACTGCCGAATTAGGCTGAATGTAAACGGACTAGCTTTGTGTCTCAGGTGTGTATATGAGTATTTTAATCTAAGAAAAACAACAGTTTATTAACAACTCCTCTAACAAACTACAAAGTAAATGGAATGTATCTTAAAATAGCAAAATAAGTAACTATAATGTAGCAAAATAAGTAACTTTTGGCAAACGTGCTAGAAGCAACATTTTGTGATATGTTTAATTCAAGATTACACATAAACGAGTTCGAAATATCTTAATTTGCGCGAGTTTGTGCGTAATCAAGAATTGAAAGTCGCACCAGCAGTAATCAAAAAATGAAGAGAGAAAACGAATAAATGGGACGCATAGATTGCTTAGTATCATACTGGGAATAGCTCTTATCAAATACCTAGATCTAGTCTATTTATATGGGCAACGTAACTTTTTGCAATATATATAATATTATTATTTTGCACTTCGGTTTGACGATGCGGTGTGAACAAAGATGGATTTCGATCAGAATTACGCGTATAAACATAATTGACCTAGCGGAACAATGTTTTTTTCCATTTCGATCATTTGGAATTTCGTCTATTTGTGACGTATTTACAACCAAATGCATTGTTAGATTGTCTTCAAATTTAACCATGAGCGCCCCTTGAAGTCATTAGAAACGACGTATGTTTAGGGATTTCTATATTTTTGGATTTCTTTTCATGCCGGTGGCCGTTTTATTTAGGGTATTATTTATATTATCTAAGTTTTATACTAAATATTTTCTAATATAATTATTGTGACATAGCAAAATAAAGAGTAAGTCTAGAAGACAAATCGTATATTGTTTATAAAAATGTATACGAAATATAGATCGGGGTGAATAAAGGAAAATGTTTTCCATTATATTCATTAGCGATATATCAAAATGACGAGTAAGTCAAATAGATAAACAATATATATTTTTAAAAAATATATGCAATATTGATGTAGGGTTGGGGATGAATAAAAAAAAAATATTTTCCATATAATGTGACATATTGGAAGTCAAATATATATTTTTTTATTTTTGTACAAAATATATAGGCAATATGGAGAGGGAAGCAGGAGAATAATGAAAATATTTGAATATTTTTGTTATCTAAAAATAATTTCAATTAGTAGTTCAATCTGGTGGCCGTTTTACTTATGGAGGAATAAAATTAATTTTCCAATGTAATCATGTGATACCAAAATTATGAGTGAGTACTATCGACAAATAGCCAAAAAAAATTTTTTTTATATATAAATATATATGCAATATTGAGGAGGATTGGAGTAAATAAAGATAATATGTTGAATCTTATTCGTATGAAAAATAATTTCAATAATAAGATTGCCTTTCAACGAAAATGACCATAACAGAAAAAATATGTCCAGGCTGGGGCACGAGCTGCGTTCAACGCCGTTTTTCTAGCAGTTCCTGTAAGAGAAATGCCACCACTCTTCAAGACGATTGCTGCCACTGCTGTCGAAATATTTGCTGATGCAGTGGAAACACTCATGCAGCAGCAGCACGATGATGGATTCATGGCGGTGTTTCGACGGAGAAGTATCCAAGACGTCGGCTCGTAATCGCGACCACCACGCAGCAGGAAAGAGCGGCTCCAGCCGGCGAGAGGATTACAATACGGGCCAATGCGACTATAACCGCGACTCTACATTAGCGAACTTTTCAGGGCAGGCATGCTTACTTCGAGGGACCAGCACGAGACGACAATACCTTGCAAACTGTGGAGAGAAAGTGGTATGTACATTCATGGATGTTCGTTAGGTATAGATATCACGGAAGTCGACATAAGTCGTATATGTGTAACCGCATTCAGGCCGATTACACCATCGCGAAATTAAAGAGAAAGTACCTGAAAGATAGTTGTGCCTGAAAGATTGTACGTTTTTTTCGTGGCCAATAAACCTAAAACTAAAAAACATATGTATTTTCTTCACAAATACAGTCGGAAGAAAACTGACGGCGATTTAGTAGGGTGGCCGATGTTTATTGCCAGAACATGAGAGGCCTCAATATTGAAATCAGAGAATTTAGGGACAACGGCGTTATCAACGATTTCGTAGTAATCGCCCTGGTAGAAACCGTTGCAGACAACAAGCTATTCTACGGTTGCTACAATGCACATCGTGCAGACAGAGCGGACGGAAGAAGCGGCGGAGGAAGTCTACTGGCTCTACAGAACGCCATTGGGAATAATTGGGATGGAGTCGTCAAGCGTCTCCCAACTTGAGTCCCTATCTGAGGGCTTGTTAGTTTACGTGTCTTTTTTTCCCAAAAACATTACATGTTTGTGTTGTTTATTTTGCACCAAGATCATAAACAAAGATATTATGTTAAGTTTTTCCACACGATGGAAAAATATTTTTCTAAATTGCAAGGTGCTAATTTATAAATTAAGGGTTACTATTAATTTAATTTCAGCGCCTGATGTAAGGACATACTATAATATATTTGTAAATATATTCAATTTAAGATAACTCAAAGACATATTTAATTATAGAAATGAAATGTTAGATAGAGTTTTATGTAATTTCTCTGGAATAAATATAGTAAGGAAGTTCCGTAGTCTTGTTTCTAAATAGGATCATCCCACTTAATTCGTCAATATTTCATCAAACAAAAGTTATATAAACAAATTCGCACGTAGGCCGGACACGGACAGCCTGCTTTGGGATTTGTGACGAAGGGGGCCTCACACTCTCTGTGACGAAGGGGGCGTATTGAAAATTGGTCACGATTTGTGAAAATGTCAATTGTCAATCGAATCGACAACTTTTATGACATATTTATCTATTTAATGGATGTGTCATTCCCGCGTATACCAAATAAGTCAGCCGCGGTTCATAACTATCCCAGATGGTCTACTTCGAAAATTGTACAACTTCTACGCTTAAAATATAATTGCCACAAGCAATGGAATAGCTGTAAAAGTCCCCACATACACAGTTTTTTTCAACTTTTAGGGCAGAAATTAACAATTGATAAATGTTGCTTTATCGGAATTTATTATCAAATCTGGAAACGACATATTAAATAATTATGAGGATCTTTGGAGCTACTTCAAAACTTTTAAAAACGAAATAACTATAAAGGAGAGGATAAACTTACGGGTTACTTTAAGTCAATATATAGTCCTATAGAACCGACTCTTGATGTTAATCTGTTAAATATGGAAGCCGGCATTAATCGACTGGTGTTTCATATAAGGCAGATTATTGGAAACGATGTGACTCGTGTGTTTTCAAAATTCACCCTTAGGAAGTTATTTGGACCATACCAGAGGGTTATTGACACCGCTTTTACGTAATGTAACTTGAGCTTAAAGCAAGAGTGGTTTACTTCAAAGTGGCAAATTACTCGAGTTACACCGGTGAACAAAAAGAAAAAAAAGTATAGACCAGAAATTATGATGAGCTCATTCGCAAAATTATTTGAGTCACCACTGCATGGGTAAACAAACATTCGTCGAGCTATGTTTGTCTGATTGTAAACATGGTTTCTGAGAGAAAATGTCATCATGCTTAAATATTTTATTTTAACGAACTTTACCGCCAATACCTTGGACAGAGGTCTGCATGTACATAAATGTTGCATATCTGGACATGGCCAAAGCATTCGATCTGGTGAATCGCTATATTTTATTACAAAAGATTTTCAATTTCGGTTTTACTGCAACACTAGGTAATTTTTTGCAAGTTATTTTAGAGAACGGCGACAGTTAGTTAGCTATGGGTCATCTGAGTCCACCGTTTTTAGTTTTCTTAGGCAAGGCGCTAAACTGTCCACTATTTTATTTTTACTATTTATAAATGACCTACCCATACGCATTAAATATTCAAACTGCTTATTGTTTGCGGATGACGTCAAAAAAATTAACGTAAAACTTTGATTGATAATACTTTACTTACAGATGCAGACAATATGGAAGATGTTATAAATTACTTCGCTAACAGGGCTCTAGAAAATAAAATGGAATTTAACACTGAGAAATTTTCTATTCTTACAATTTCGAGAGCAAAGAATCCAATTCGACACTCTTATGCAATATATAATAATCCAATAATTAGACCTCCAGAAGAAAAGATCTGGGAATTACATGTATACATAGCTGAATACCCCGGTTTCTCTCCCGCGCTACATCCATCTAGCTTCATATTAGGCATGATAGACTACCATACGCTAGAATTTCGTATGCGTATTGCAACCATTATCTACACCTAGAACATCATCAAAGAGAATTTGTACTTACCGCGAATACTTGAAAATTGGTCACTGTCGCGCAGGTTAACTATCAGCGATGCGAAATAACCTGCTGTCCATATATTCATGGAAAAAATAAAAAAATACTTTGATGTAGAAAACCTGTTATTGATGTAATAATGTACAAATTAAACTACATTATAATTTCTTTCTTTATTCCAGACCATCCCGATTCCAATAGCAAATTGATTATACTAGTTTCTAAAATACCAATGTTTCTACTGTTTTAATTGATAAAGTTTATTGTACTTTGCTCGCTCTTGTGCAAATATCGTTCTCACTGGAGATATCACAAAGTTTAACATTTTTCAACCCTGTGCCGATTAATAAGAGAATCTATATTTTTATATTTCATATATAAATCGCTAACTATCGGTGACTACCCTCAAACAAAGAATAAAAAGAGGGGAACTGATTGAGACGTTTAAAATTTCACAAACTATTATGACATACTTAGGCTAGAGAATATTAACAAATTCAACGTCAACGCAATTCTTCCAGGTCACAGCAAGGAACTCAATCGTGCAAAATTGAAATAAAATGTTTTAAGAAAGCTCTACCTACAAAATAAGATGGTGGACATGTGGAATAAACTACCACTTAAGAGATTAATGCAAGCTCTATCAAAATTTAAAAACACACTTGATTTGTACCTAAAAACTTGTCAATATGGTTTATGACTAGTCTTTACAAGATCTGATCTGGACATATCAGCAAAGCTGCATGTCCAGATTAAATAATAATAATAATAAATCAAATATTTCATTAGGGATAGTTGAAATCATACGAGTAATAAAAGCCAGCAATAAAAAAATCAAATAATTTTGTGAAAATATGCTGCTGAATAACTAAAATAAGCATAATATTTTTTTTTTAATATATCCTCGATTTTTGATTTTATGTGTATCTTATTAA
>JAOPUG010000333.1:25282047-25295955 GCA_027564375.1 Micropterix facetella | reverse complement strand
AGAGATATATATATATATATTGTGTATTATTTGTGTATAATTGAAACGGGCCTTATAACTAATACCGCTTATAATTTACACCGTTTAAAAATATACTATAAAGAGACAGCCCTTTCAAATAATTTATATTTTCGCTAAACAGTCTTTATATAAGATAAGAGAAGAAGAAGAACGCGTAAAGGAATCATTAGGTGATCTAACATTTCCAAAAAAAAGCCTCCATTGTGACGATGTCCTGGGTAAAATTTCAGCAATTCGGCAGCCTCGCCGTCTCAATCTTACGATCGGTAATGGCCGGCTTTCACGCGATAATTTCGCAGGATCCGGGCGAAAAAACGAAATTAAGTAGAATGTAAATAGAGTGGGTAGAGCGCGAAGCGTGCCCTCGCAGCGATCCATTATGGCTTTCCGATGGATAGGGGCGTATCCAATCAATTTGAAACAGGATGTTGGCAGTTTGCGTCCGATCACAGCACACCGCACCGCGCGCGGACGAAACGTTCTGCCCGCCAGCGGACAGTCCCAGGGAAGACATAAATAAGCAACGTATATGAAAAAGATGCTCTGTAAATTAAATACTAGGCAAATGTACGCCAGATCGCGAGTCAGCACATCGCTTATCTGCCTGCTCTGCTGACAGGCTCGTTCGCCTAGCGGCTACGATGGGGAACAGGAACAATGTGTGGCCAATGAAATTTTTGTCCAAAAATTCGGCAAAAGATGTTTTCACGACCGATATTTTTTGTAAAGTAGGTACTTACCTACGAAATTTTCTGAAAGTATAATGTTGTTGAAAAGTACCTAAAGTAGCTGAGCCAAAGTATTTTACGTGAAAACGTTACAATCTCTGAATCCTTTACGGGATTTTAGTCGAAAAAACCAATATCTTTTGTTTTGATACAAATTTATTTATTTTATTAATCGCTCGCACAAAGCGAAGTTGCCCCACTGAATTTTCCTTCGTCGCTATTCATCTTTGGTGCTCCCCTAAATCTGTTTCCTTTCTGACCTTATTTAAGTTTTATATATGCATTTTTTTGTAAAATTTAGATTTTTCAAATTTATGAAATGTCAGTTCATGTTGGTGCAAGCCATCAGTCCTTTAATTTTAAGTAAAGTGTATGAATTGCTTTTCAGATACACTCAATCGACATCTAGCTTCAAACATTTCTGATGTATATTTGCCTCGATATTTACCTACGTCTCTGATTTTTTTGCAAGACACACCCAGAGATTATAGCTGTCGCTGCTGTAACCTCATCAGCTCGAATCTTACACGTATAATCTATCTATATTTAGTCAGTTGGTTGCTATCGGGTTATTAATCACCTCGTTATTGAGTCATGAAGTTCAGGAGATTTCCGTTACTTTGAAAATGTTGTCCTGGTTGACTATCAAGCCAAGCCGATGTAATAGAGATCTTTACTGATAATTTTTCTCCCGCTAGGGGGCGCAGCGGTGATCGGCCCAAGGATGTGTGAAGTGAGCGAGGTACTGTATAATTAGCATTGTATAATTCAGTTGTGAGAAGTAGATTAGAAGTGATTGTAGTTATGTGGAATCCGCATTTAGATATATTTATCACGAAGTTGGAAACATCCAAAAATATTTCTTACGATTCGTATACTTGTGTATATTAACAATGTGAATATTCATTTTATTTTTATCTTACTAGTTTTTTGCTAGCATCGTGTATGTACATATTTAGTCTTTTAAGAGCCATTTCGCATAATTACGCTTTCAAAGTGTAGGTAAATACCAGCGCAGCGTGGCTGCATGAACGACAATGAGACTCGGCGATAGTGCGTGTATGATTAATAATTTTTGATACTTTTGAGTTCAGAAATGTACCGATTTTCGAAATTGTGATGTATATGCGCACAGTGTGCCCATATACATCATAATTTATTGTAATTTAGAGAAATTTAAAATATTTTTTTGTGTCTAATCAAATATTCTCAAAAAAAATCAGAATCATATTTCTTATAGAACATACTTTATCATGGCATAATATTTTGATTGGAATATACTTTATTCAACACAATAAACGGTGGTAAACTGCTGGTATAATTCGTGGAAATTAGCGGAACTTATTTTTTTTTTGGTACCAATGTGATTAAAAATTGACATTCTAGTACATATGCCTGATATATAGGATTTTTCTTTAAGTCAATTTGATGAATTTTAATAAAATAAAAAGGAGTCTGAACTTGACTCTATGTTCATTTTTAGTTAAACGTGGTACGGGAGATTGATCACTACAAAACAACTAAAGTAGTATTTGCGAATGTCGTACATTAAGTGTCAATGCAACGTATTGTTGTATTTATAACACTTATTCAACAATAAAAAGTATATCAAATAATGGTAAATTAGGCGCTTAAAACTATGATTAATCGCATAAAAATTTGAAATGGCTCTTAAATTGTGCAGAGAAATCCTCATCATGGCCAAGGGGTTTAAATTGATCTGTGGTAGAGGATAACTCTACCATGCTCGCCTTTGTCTCTGTTTCGAAAAAAATATAATTGATCTCTGTCATATACTCTATTTGCTGAGCCATTCTCCCGAACTGACTTAAATCTATGTGAACACATACGCTTTATGGCATATAAATGCCTTTAGTTCGACAGCTCCAGATCTGATGTTATGTAATGCTAGGCACCATTTCTTCGTGTGAGAATTGCGTTAATTTCTAATTAACTATAATAATATATAATTTAGATAAATCTCTTTATATATTTACCATTAATTAATATTTTAAAGAAATAATTGTTAGTAAAGATAGTTTAAAAAATGCGTTAGAGATACTAAAAAAGTAATCCCTATTTTTGAAAATGGAACTCTGTGGCTGTAGCATACCTTTTATTATTTATATCTGTCATGTTTTTGTGGTGCCATCTTGAAAATTGCGTGTTTACCTAACCGTGTATGTAAGTCGAGAAAATTTTCGACGAATATGTTGTCGACGACGACAAATATTTTGTTAAACAACATCGACGATTTTCGATGTTGTTTAAATCAACAAGAAAGTTGCCAAATACTTTAATTAGGGCTTGGTGATGAAACCACAACGCGTAGCTCTGTGTACTATTGGTATAATTAATTTATCATAGACGTATTCATCTCCAAGAACATTCAAGCGAATGCCTGCCTGCGAGAGCGGTAACAGAAGCTAACATTGATAATGTTCGACATATAATTCAACGGGATAAAAAATTACAAGTCAGCGAATTAGTACATCATTGAATATTGGTATAAGCCAAGTGGAAAATATTTTGCAAGTACGCCTGTAACTTCGGAATCTTTGTTAGAAATGGATACAATGATAAAAAAAAAACACGATGTGTCATTGGCCGAAATCATTGGCCGACGCTACAGCGTTACAGAATCAGTTAGTGATCAGCGTACCTATATAATATGATAGTAAACGCTATTGAAAGCGATATAATAATAATTTTATGTCACTTTAGTAATGCAGTTAATAACGTTACATTCATAAATAACAAGGCCCCCGTGCCCGCAGGGCACATCAATGCCACTTAATAACTATTTTGATGTTATAGTGGTTTAATATGTATAAATATGTAAAATATGCATGAGAGATATTTAATTGTATTTAATTAGAGAAAATTAAAATTATTTAAATTTTACGTTTATCGAATATCGAACTCGTGATGTCATGACAACGCCACCCATATATGATATCGCAACAGAAGACGAAAGCTGTGTGTACTGTTACAAACCTGAAAGAAAGAGTTAATCGGCGGAGTGAGTCTTTCCTATGGATGATTTACCGACGAAAGTCCAGAAAGGTCTAAGCACTGGTAAAATAGTGGTTGTTTCTTTTTTTAGCAAGACGGGAAATTTCAGGACATATGCATTGCTAAACAAATAATAGTCGCTGCAGATAATATTTAGTAACATTAACATTAGTTTTCGAAAAAGTTTGTGAAAAGCGTTTTCGCAAAAGAGTAGACCTCCATCACGACAATACATCCGCCCACTCCGTTAAGATGACAACGGCGTTTTCGAATACCTCAAACGTGTAACTGATGACACATCCCCCATAAAGTCCAGACCTTGCATCCTGCGATTTAATTTTTTTCAATAATTAAGGATAACCTTCGGGGTATACGGTTCACGACATCTGAATCGGCGGTCACTGAGGAAGCATCTAAAGAAAACTGGGCCAACTGCTTTTCCCAATGTTTTAAAAGAATAAAGAAGTGAATAAATGGTCATATAGAATACTTTGAACAACAGTAAATACAATATAAATATTATAAGTGTTTTACTTTATCAGAATCCAAAAACTTTCAGTATGGCCTATGTATAAAAGACTATTAGCCTTATTCCTGAGGGATAAGCGTAAGAATGTGTTTGTTTTTGACATCATCACGTCAATATTGATGTCATTCTGTGGTAATAAAAACTTTTTATCCAGGAATGATGTCAAAATAATGTAACTTCGACAGTATGCTGCATTTTCGAATACAACTAGTTGTCTCGGTAATACAGCGCATTGTGTGCAAACAACAAACTATTTTATTTTTCCTTAAAAATAATAAGAAAAAAGTATTTATTCTACGAATAGGGAGCATCCATAGAGCACATTCCAATTTGGAATTCCAAGCAAGACGTATCTAAATTTTGAAATAAAAAATAAAATTTTCTGCAATATTATCATACTATTATTCAAATAATCTATCAATTGATACCTGTATTTTTTCATAGATAAAATTATTAATTCACTCCTTCATTTTATATAGAAATAATATTTTGTGTCACCCAAAAAAGAACGTTTTAGAAAAACCTTGTTTATATTAAAATCGATTGAATCATAAATATCTGAATTGTATTCGGTCTTTTCTAAAATATTCTAAAGTCCAACTCTTTTACCTAGTAATATATAGTAACCTAACTGTTTCTAGTTATATTTACAAAAAACAACCCAATATAGTCAAAATATTGTCGATAGAGCATACACTTGTGTTGCTACGATAGGGATACTTGCTAAAAAGGAAATTACACACATCGCGCACTTTACCATTTATATGATAATTTCTATTGATAATATTGTACTAAAATTTGATTAGACTTGACGGTTTATATTGAGTACTTTATTAAACTGACAGTTACAATTCGCCCCCTGGCCTTTCAACACGTCGACTAATAATAAATAACGAAATGTTTTCAACAAATAAGCACACTATATTCAGCGTCGAGAATATTTTACACGATAACATGGAAAATACACTGAATTCTGAAGTTGTAAATTGTCGTAAAATTGACGTGTCGTTGTGCAACAAGGATATTTGGTTAAAGTTCTATAAGACTGGAACGGAAATGATTATCACAAAATCGGGAAGGTATGAATTTAAAATGTAATTAGGAATTTAAAAAGTAAAGTAAAAAAAAATTAAACCAACCGATGGTATCCGATTGTTGTAAATGTTCATAATGTGAAGATTTCCCTTAGGCATCTATTTAGTTTCGATAACTCTATTCGGTTAAAACCTAAAATTTAGCGAGGAGAATTTTATTTCAAATAATAAATTAATATTTGGTTTTTGTTGGTTTTAAACTTACTGTGATTGAGAGGTCGTCCGAGTGTGATTGAAACACAACACATCTACGTCAGGAGGTATAAAATTTCACGGCCAGTAAAAGATAATATTCTTAATTGATATTTAACACACTTATCATATCATTTCGATCCCTGCTTCGATCCCTATTCTTCAGACGAAAATCGCTTGCTTTGAAGCTCTTTATTCATATTTAAAAAGAGGAAATAGTCGCTAGGAGTGGGGAGAGGTTGTAGAATAAGGTGAGTTTTAGATCCGCAATCTTTCAGTACACCCGTTTCAGGATACGACTTGTGTTGGCTTGCAAAAGGAGCTCACCACGGCGGGTGAGTGTGACTTTATCCATCATGCTGAGATGTGGTGAAAGAATAGACATGTGTCTTCTCAACGATAATGTCAAGTATTTTGTTAAATAGATCACTATTTTAAACTTCCATGGTCGTGGTTTTATTCATCAAATACATGAGCGAGCGCAGCGATGTTTATTCAATTTTGGCATGAATGTTTCTAAGTTATGTTTCTAGGTTTAAGTCATTAAAAACGACGTACGTATAGGAATTTAAATGTTTTTATTCCATTTTAAGGTGGTTATCATTTTAATGGAGGGGGAAAAAATGTATACGAAATAAAGAGGGGTACGGTTCAATAAATAAAAATATTTACCTCTATATTCATGTCATATATCAAAATATGAGTAGACTAAATATAAAAATATATTTAATTGATTGATGAATTGATTGGCAGAATGTTATAGCTAACATAAATAACGACCATTAAAATGTTAAATACCCTAAAATAGAGTACTTCAGTGTTTACGCAGTAAGATCCATTTTTCTCGTTTCATTCATTAAATCAATGAAATCCACCAGCGTCTTCCAAAACTTACTGTAATAAACTTACAATGTTTACTGTATAATTTTTTTATTGTTTTTTCAGCAGGCGAATGTTTCCTTCAATTATCGTACGAGTGAATCACTTAAATCCTGTTCTATTATATTCCATATCTCTTGAGATCCTCCCAGTTGATAATAAAAGATGTCGTTTTGATCACAACACGTAAGTAAATTTCTTTTTATGCAATGTAACGTAGATAGTTGTAATTAAGATGTTTATTTCTCAACTTCGATTAATTGGAAATTTTGGAGATTGACCACCGCTATTTGGGGGATTCTTAAGGGAAACTAGCGAAGCAACACTATTTCATAGGAATTTATTTATTGTATATATTGATTTCATAGCTATTCAAGTATTTATTTATTAGCTACTTAAATAATACTTAGTAGGTATATGTCTTACTTATTATAAAATCGTCCATAGTGTAATTACTACGTATCGAATAAATTCTGTTACTATATTAGAATTATATTTAATTTTAAAATATAAAATAAATGCACAAAAACAAATGAATCAATGGACACCACTTTCAATAAAAACATCGTCTAACGAATAGAATCACTTACTGAACAGGTATTTTGACGTGACCATTCTAAGCTTCTGCCAGGGTTTAGCTTTCCATGAAATTGGAGAAATACAAAAAATACTCATGTGGAGAATGCGATCTTGCTTTTACTCAGCGAAGTCATTTGAAAGGACATGTAGAGGCAGTTCACAGGAAGTTGAAGACATACGCATGTGGAGAATGCGATGGTGCTTTTACACAGAAAGCTAACTTAAAAAAACATGTAGAAGGAGTTCACAGGAAAATCAAGAAATACAAGTGTGGGGAATGTGCTTGTTCATTTTCCAAAAAACAAAGTTTGAAAATGCATTTAGCTGTTATTCATGAAAAATTGAAGAATCATTTATGTGCAAAATGCAATCGTGGCTTCGAACAACGATCTAATCTGATCGACTTTATACCGGATGAGCGAGGTAACGTGGTCGAATTTTACATAGGCGAAACTCGATTTATAAAGACAGAGTCAATCGAAGGCGAGCCATCGGGAAGCCGTAATATTGGCAATAGCGGCTCTAGTGTTGGATGTATCAAATCGCATGTTTGTCTGGAGTGCGATAAGACGTTCGCTTTTCAGTCTCTTTTAAATCGTCACATAGACGCAGTTCACAAGAAATTGAAGAAATACTTATGTGAAGAATGTGATCGTGCTTTTACACAGAAAATAAATTTGATAGGCCATATAGAGCTTGTTCACTGGAAAATGAAGAATTACTCATGCGGAGAATGCAATCGTGCTTTTGCTTGCCAATCACATTTGAAAACACATGTAGAGGTTGTTCACAGGTAATTGAAGAAATACTCATGTGGAGAATGCGATCGTTCTTTTGCTTGGCAAGGACTTTTGAAAACACATGTAGACGTTGTTCACAGGAAATACAAGAAATACTCATGTGGGGAATGCGATCGTGCATTTACTCGGCAAGGGCCTTTGAAAATACATGTAGACTCAGTTCACAGGAAATTGACGAAATACTTATGTGGGGAATGCGATCGCTCTTTTACTCAACGAGGACATTTGAAAGATCATGTAGACGCTGTTCACAGGAAATTGAAGAAATACTCATGTGGCGAATGCGATCATACTTTTACTAACCGAAGGAATTTGCTTGACCATACAAACGCTGTTCACAGGAAATTGAAGAAATACTCATGTGGGGAATGCGATCGTGCTTTTATTCATCAACGGAATTTGAAAAGACATGTAGAATCAGTTCACGGGAAACTGAAGAAATACTCATGTGGGGAATGCGATCGTGCTTTTACTAATCAACGGAATTTGAAAAGACATGTAGAATTAGTTCACGGGAAACTGAAGAAATACTCATGTGGGGAATGTGATCGTGCTTTTTCTCAGAAAGGGGATTTGATAAACCATGTAGACGCAGTTCACAGGAAATTGGTGAAATAATCAGGTGGAGAATGCTATCGTGTTTTTCTATGGCAAGAGAGTTTAAAAGGACGACGCAATTCACAGAGAATTCAAGAAATACACGTGTGGGGAATGTGCTAGTTGTAATACCCAATAAATGAACATCATACAAAAATATTCTTTCATCTATTGGAATTGAATACCTAATAGTTGAACTCCATACAAATAATTTTCAACAGAAACTCATTAATTACACCGGAAACAGAAGTTCATGTTTTGGTACTAATACCTATACATTATACAATGCTTAAGCCATTCTTGTCGTTATTGTCAAATCAAATAATCCAGTCGTGTGTCAAAAACGTTAATACTCTTATCGTGGAAATACCCATTGCATGAACTTCGTTCAACTATTGGGTGGAAATTAAATTTTGAGGTAAATTACTTGAACATCGGCTTTCAAATAATATAACTGATTTTATTTTCCATTTAACTCTTTTAACAGTCAATAAAATAGTCTATATTTCATACATATTATTAGCCCTCGCAAAATAAAATTGGACCAAAACACAAAGAAAAAACCCACTTATAAAGAAAAAAAGCCATTGTATTGGCAAAGATTGCAAAATATGGGGTATAGCTTCTATTACTACTATCCAACATAAAGGAATGAGAGTGATGTTGAAGGCATATCACCTCAAATTCAAAAATCTAAAATCCCATCCAAAAATACCCGAAAGTTTGTAGAGTTTTGTATGTACAGTGTGTAGAGTTTTGTATGTAAATATAAGATCATCTCTGAATGTGTTTGTCCTACAGAGAAAAAAAGTACATACACGAGAGCACAGCTTCCTGATCGACCAGCGATTGATTAGAAAAACCTTCATTGGAATTGT
The DNA here is from genome assembly GCA_027564375.1 of Micropterix facetella. Taxonomy (NCBI): domain Eukaryota; kingdom Metazoa; phylum Arthropoda; class Insecta; order Lepidoptera; family Micropterigidae; genus Micropterix; species Micropterix facetella. The sequence goes on along the minus strand of JAOPUG010000333.1, from coordinate 25,286,643 downwards.
AAATGCCGTTACAGCGAAAAAACTAACTAACATATTGAAAAGAAAATTGTTTAAGCTAAATTTAAAATTTCTGCCTAAAAAGAAAGCATTTGGTAAATGAACCAGATACCGAGTTTTGGCTTATATTGCACCAGATTTTGTCACTTCTAACTGTATAGAAAAAGCAATATTCCGACTTTTTCTCAGGAGAAAAAATCTTTGGACCAATGTGAACGTTGGTAAACAAGGAGGCATCATTCGTCTGCTTGAAAAACAATTAAATAGACAGTTACAATAACTTTTCGTCGCTTGTTTATTTGTTTGATAAGCTTTATTGTACATATAAAATTAGGTACAACACGGTGTTGTTCCTGCATATTGACGGCAGCACATCGGGATCCCAGAAATTTTCAGGTACCATTGGTAAAAATCTATAAAACTGTTAGAAGTGGCCTGTTTTTTAATATCAACCTATTCCCGCGGCGTTACCCGAGGTTACCGCAGAAGATATAAGCACTGATCAAAAATATATGTACCTAATTATATTAGCTGTGACTAATGAGAGAGAAGGCTTCACGAAAGCCTAAACTGAGTCTCGTAGAGTTATGCCAATGTTTGATAGTAAGCAAGATTTCCGCGCTTATTAAAGCTATGGTTATGACTTCTTTTATTTTTGTCTTCTTCTTCTATTACATAAATATGATATAAAATTGTGTTTTATTTTATAAATACATATTATTAGGCCTTTTTGACCTTTCCGTAATGACTTCTAAAAAATCTCTAATTTCAAAACCGATCCGGAGACAGAAGATGAAATCTAAATTATATTTTAATACATCATTAGGCACGCTTTTCACGATGAGCCCAAAAGAAATCGAACATTTTTTTCCCTCCATACAAAAACGGCCCAACCTTTTTATTTTATTTGTCTACATTTTTATATTTTTAATTCGATTGTGCGTAGTCATCAAAATGGCATCTGAAAATGTATTTAATATATTATTATGCACTTACTCGTTCATGGAAAATAATTTGATCCACATTAGTTTCCAGCTGGTTTGATATAAAATACAAAGATATCGAATAACGTTCAATGTTCGTCAAAATTTTATAAACATTGTATAGCGTCAATGACTTATCAATTTCCTTTGAAGGCGGTTCTATAAAATAAAATATTGAAAATGGTTATTTCTATATTTTTTCTAAACGAAAATACTTTTCGGATTTTTTCATCACAAAATTTGATGTTGAACATCAGTCAAAAGGTTGTTCGTTAAGCTACAACTGAAAACGTGTACAAGTTATAACTTGGCCTTAAACCGGTGGTACCCAGACAGGCGATCGCGATCGACCGGTAGATCGCGAGGACCGCAATCCGCGACCGCAATCGCATGCCTGGGAGCCTATTCTTGACAAATTTGGCATGCTAAATTTCGCTATGGCCCATGTAAATCAAATGGACCATAGACTAATTTAGCATGCTAATTTTTCAAGAATCACCCCCCTGACGTTGTCAAGGACAGCAAATCAATTGTTTTGAGTGGCGCGGTGGCAAGTAGTGGGGGAATGCGTGGAATGTAGAATTAGCCAATCAGGAGCATGGGGCGAGCTACGTGGCGCCGGGAGTTTATGGTTTCGTTCGTTCGTTCAGTCAGTCAGCAGTTACTTTCTTCGGAGTGCGAGCGAAAAGTGTTTTTTGTGTGTGCCGATTGTTTTCGACTGTAAAAGTAAAAATTTCAATAATGAGTGCGCCAAAAATATCTAAAACATATAATTTCAATGAAGAGTGAGAAGAAGATTTTTTCTTCAATATGGTAAAAGAAAAATGTATTTGTTTGATATGCCGAGTTGCAGTCGCCATACCTAAATGCGGAGACTTGGAGAGACATCACAAAACATGAAGACTCGTTTCCACGTAAAAGCGATTTACGAAACCTTAAATTGAAAGACATGAAGCGTTGTTCAGCAGGTGAACAAGCCATGTTTACTAAGCCATTGGAAAAATCGAAAGCGTCTATTGCATCATATAAATTATGCACTTGCTGGCAAAAAAAAGAAGCCTTTCAAAGATGGAGCGATGATACAAGAAAGTTTTATTGAAGCAGCTGATCTCTGTTCGAATATTTCAAAAATAAAGCTGAAATAATTTCAGCCATCAAAGATATACACCTATCCCGACAAGCCGTGACCAGGCGCGTTAAAACCATCAGCAAAGACTTGGAAAATCAAACCATGAGGGATCTCAGACTGTGTACATGCTTTTCTGTACAATTCGATGAATCTACAGATGTAACAGACATGACCCAACAATGCGATTTTATACGCATAGTGTTTCCAAATATGATCGTTAAAGAAGATTTATTTACTTAGATTCGTTGAAATTATCTACCAGGGAAAAAGATATATATGATTCATTTTTCAGTTCACACAGGTATAAACTTCTGCCACCGTATAAACTTGTGGCATATAACCACAGATGGAGCACCTGTCATGATAGGCAAACATAACGGATTTATTGAACTATGTCGAGCTAAGACTTTACGATCTTCTTCTCTTTTCACTGTGTGATATATCAGGAAACACTTTGTGGATTTTTTAAAATATGAATGTGATGAATATCGCGTTCAAGACAGTGAATTCCATTCGAGCGAGAAATTTGCAGCGGCGATTATTCAAAGCACAACTAGAGAACAACGAATCGGAGCACGCCGACTTACTACCTCACAATGATATGAGGTGGTTAATCGTGGCAAATTTTTGGAAAGATTTCAAGAGCTTCTCCAGATATCATTATTTTCCTAGAAACAAAAGATGATGCTGAAATGCTGAAAAATAAAAAGTGGCTGAGTGATTTAGCCTTCTTAGTAGATATCACGAAGCAACTCAACTATATAAATCTGAAGCTGCAAGGAAAAATAAAAAGTGATCGACATGATGAGCTCCAAAAATGCATTCAAGTGCAAGCTGCAGCTACTAATGAACCAACTAAAAAACAAAGACCTCAGAAACTTTTCTTCTTTACTATCTGGCTGGCTGGCTAAGGCTTAGACAGATATCCAGACACACAGACATTTTTTTTGTTTTTTTTTTTAAAAACCTCCAAAATTTTCATTAATACCAACAATTGTATATTCAATACGCTTTACTTTGTCTTGCTTTGCGGAAGCATTGCTTGAAAATCCAAAATAGAATTAAATAATAATTAATTTAAATTAATGATTGTAACATTCTTACACATAAAATAATAAGTCTATAATGGCAACACTTTCAGCTGTTAAAACTGTCAAATTTTGTTTTGGGGTCATTGGCGAGTCCAGTGTATTTGTGCTTTGTTAAAATAAACAATAAGATGAATCAATATATTGTCGGCAATTTTGGCAGCGTCGTAGTGAAAATAGAAGAAAATTTCGCAATTAAAACGGAAGTAATCAATGACCACGTTTTAAATGAAAATATTTCTTTGGCAGATTTGACTGTAGATAAGAATTTGAACAGGGAGACGTGCTATATTAAACCAGAGCCAATTAGTGGTCCAAGTGGCAGGGGGGAAGGATGTTTACCCAATGACAGTGAAAATGTCGAAATTAAAACAGTGGCAACCGGTTCCCACGAAACAACTTTGCATACAGATGACGAAGGGAATATAGTGAATTTTTATGAAGGTGAGACTTCTTTCATTAAACCAGAACCAAATAGTGGCCCAAGTGGCAGTGGGGAGCCAAATTTACGGAATGAACTGCCGGGGAAAGGAAAACGTTTTGCGTGTCCGAAATGTGACAAAACGTTTTCTCTTCGACATCATTTAAATAGCCACGTCGAAGGTGTTCACGTTAAATTAAAGAAATACATTTGTCAGGGATGCAGTTATTCCTCTTTTTATCAAGGAAACCTTAAGAAGCACGTAGATGCTGTTCATAAAAATCTAAAGGAATTTGTATGCGGCGAATGTGGTCGTGGATTTTCACTGCTAGATGCTTTAAAGAAACATTTAGATGCGGTTCACAGTAAATTAAAGAGATTCGTTTGTAGCGAGTGTGATCGTGCATTTTCAAGACGAGAAGATTTAAAGCTGCATTTAGACGCAGTTCACAGGCTATGCAGGAAATTCTCCTGTGGTGAATGCGATCGTACTTTTACTCACCAAGGAAACTTGAAAAGACATTTAGATGCCATTCATAGGAAAATTAAATACACCTGTGGGCAATGTGATCGTTCATTTTCATTAAAACATTCATTGAAAATTCATTTAATAGTTGTTCATAAAACATAATAGAATTACCTATTTATTTGGAGAATGTAATCGTGGCTTCGGACACTGATCAAACATAATGACACATTCAAATAATTAGCATTCCCTATTGTCCTAGATAAATAATATGTATAACAAATTTTAATGTAATGCGTTAGGTGATTGGGATTGAATATTTATAAAACCATTTATTGTGGATAAATAAAAATATTTTTAAAATGGTTGTTTTTTGTTATAAAAAATATTCGTAATTAAGTAACCATATAAAATATTGTAGCCACGTCGAAGGTATTAAATAGCCACGTCGAAGGTGTTCACGTTAAATTAAAGAAATACATTTGTCAGGGATGCAGTTATTCCTCTTTTTA
>JAOPUG010000333.1:25262661-25275155 GCA_027564375.1 Micropterix facetella | reverse complement strand
TTAATTAATAATTGTTTTTACAATTTATAAAAACTAGTCAAGCTGTAGGTACATATAATTAAAATATATTAACGTGAATTATACTAATTTGCCATTTAAGGGAGGTAATTTATAATTATTTTGACAATACCAAGAGTCCTACCAACTGGCTAATATATAAATAAAAAATAAAAGAAAAAGAAAATAGAAGATATATAGATACGGCTTCACTTGAAAAACTGCCATAAAGTTTAAGAATAATTGGATGGAAGTATCTGAAAGTAACTTCTTATCTAATATAATTATTATTTTTCAGTGGTGTGTGGATTCCCCTTATAACAACAGATCGGAACAATCATCTAAAAAAGGACAAAAATAAGAATATAATGCCCATCAAATACATTCATCCTGTTTCTCCCTCGAACGGTGCAACATGGCAAGCAATGACTGCAATATCATTCGAGAAAATAAAGCTAACTAGCTCTAGCAATTCAGTGCTTCAAAATCATTTACCTCTATCATCTATGCATAGGTTTGTCAGTTTTGTATTTTAGATATATAAAGAGACGGTGATAATAACACAAAAATATATTTTAAGGTACTTCGCACGTGTCGAAATAAGACAAGAAAAACCAAATTGGATCCAGCATTTTGATTTCCCTGAAACGACTTTCATCGCGGTAACTGCATACCAAAATCACAAAGTGAGTACTTACATGTTGCAGTAATGCCATCTAGTATCATATTTCAACATTACTTCACTTTGTTCGCCATTATTGTACATTTGCAATGCAATGACGTAGTTTAACAACAGTCTACTAGATGGCGTTTTTCATAAATTTCAGGTCGCTAAACTGAAAATGACGCTGAATCCACTTACGAAGAACTTCAGTATGAAAAATATGAAGAAAAAAAGGAAGAAAATAGATAATCGAAATATACAACAAGAAACTGTGTCTTTATCTCCGAAAAATCGTGAAAATTTCGTTCCTTTTATTGCGATAAAAATACCAATCAGATTCATAATTCCGCCACTATCTAAGAATTTAATGTCCAATTGATTAATTGATTTACATTTCCATTATTTTTTCTGGACTAAAGTGTTCGTATTTTCTAATTAATTTAGACCTATGTAGAAAATTAAAAACATTTTCTATTTCATAGTAATAAAAATGTGTATGCATCTATAAATTTATAAAATTTAGGTAGAAAACTAACCGTAGATATTTTTCATTAAATAATTATCTCTTTCGAGGTGTTTTCTTTCTTCTTTAAGTTTGTATCGGATGGCATCAATGTGGGAAACTTTGGTCCAGAATTTCAAAATCTCTTCAGAATTAGGTGAAACGTCCTGAAAATAAAATTAGAAGTTGTCTACACTCAGTTTTTTAATTTGTTTTCTAAATAATTTTTGAGTTCCACTAGTCCATGAAGGATATTTATTTATATTCAGTAAGTACCTGCATATCTAGAAAAACATTATGATAGATAAAATACCAGTACCAATGAAGATTCTCCAGGAACATATTCTTTCTCTCTCTTTGTTTCAAATGGTTTACATAAATTTAATAGTCTTAGTATTTGCTCTGCCTTCTCTCTTATTTCTAGCAATCTCTGCAAAAATAAAATATTTTAGTATTGGAATATTTGGAATCAGGCAACTACGTCTTCTGCCATCTTTAATTTAATTTAATCTTTAGATTAATTTAATCTTTGGATTTAGCTTATGGAACCTAAAAATGTTGAAATGCCGTAAATTTCACATACAGATTTTGCATTACTTTTATGTAATAATACAACAGCTGAACTACATAAAATAAATTACGCACTTTTTCTGCCGCGTGTGATTTAGCAACGAGATTATTTAGGTCTTCATCGTCCTTTACTTTTTCCCTTTGAACGTCTCTCTTAAATTGCTTAAAATCGCGTTGATATTGAGCAACTTCAATTCCAGTATTAGTTGTTAGATTAGTTAGTTCCGTCTCCGACAAATGTTTTCTCAATTTTCGAATGATTCTTTCTTTCTGGACAGTTTCTATATTCTGGCTAAGAATCAGCTTCCTCATTTTGTTGTCTTTGCTATGAAGTTTATTAGTCTTCTTTCTATGGGCGATGGCCGACTTCCAATTGTCGAAAACTTTCTTGACTTCGTTCCAAATCATTGAAAATGTGTCGTACTTCTGGAGTATCATTTCTTCTATTGCCTCTGTGAGCTTTTGCCTTTCTTCGTCCTGTTCGACCATGCTCACACCTTTGAAGCGCCAAATTCTTTTCTGAGCTTGAGTATGAACCTCATATATCAACAAATTCAGGTGTCTTTCTTCGTCTGTTTTATCGATGTGGATGTTGGTTTTTAAATCATCGTATCGTTTCACTAATAGAGATGATCTTTTAATGTAATCCTCGTGGAAATTTTGAAAGGTAATCGACATGTTTTCTGGAAATAGATATTTTGAAAACTTAGCTTTAGTTTGTACCTACGGGAAAACGGGAGCAAGGCATTTTTAAAAAAATTAAGAGTTCAGTTTAGATATGCTCAAAAGTGAGTCAGCAATTAATGTGGGCAGTCTAATTACGATAAAGTACAAATCTGATGAAAGGGCTGGGTGCCTAAGAATGCCATATTACTTAGAAGGGCACGGCTACCAATTTCAGTGGACAAAGGACGACCTTTTTTCGGGGCTTCGGGTGATCGGAGGCGAATAATAGCTATTATTAACATAATTTCCACGGCAATGTAAAGTTTTACCTATGTTTAGAACAATCATTTAACTCCTGGGACAACACGCCAGGCTTGAATCATTCTAAATCGCTAATCAAAGCTTACGTCTGTAAGACTGTCCACAATACTTTAGCGTTAAATAGGAACAATTTAAGCATGCTGGTGAGGGAACTCCTGGGGCATTATGGCCTGAATAAATATATGTCCAACCTCAAGCTTCGGGACACTAGTATGCAGGTTCTGCCAAATTGCAGACGAAACTCCCTTGCATCTCGTGTGCGAATTTGGCCCACTGATGCGTACAAGAAACACCCACCTGCGTGGCTACTACCTTCAAGCTGAAGAGGTAAAACAATCCAGTGCCAAAAGATTACTGCGGTTCTTAAAAGACGCGAAGCTTAGCACGGAACTATAGTAGATAGCGATCACAAAATACCATAACTGATCGCAGTGATACAAGGCTCAGAAAACCGTGAAACAGCCCCACACAGCAAAATAAAAAATAAATAAGAAAAAGCCATGTATACATAATAATATAATGTCAAATATAGTGGCAGATCGCATTGTTTGATGAACACGATATTTTAAGAGCCTCAAGGCGGTAGGCGAGGGCAGAAACCCCGACAACCGCCCGGGTAGTTATAACGATATGGTAGTCTTGTCTACCCGGGATGTCATGCAACGACAATCCCGCGCGTACCAGAAGGGTAAACGCTCGGAGGGTGAGCGCAGAGACCACCCCCTCCGTTCCGCCCCGAGTTACCCATTTATTGACTAAAATACAAGATATAAATACATTGTAAATATTAATCCTAGTTCTTATAAGGTAACATGTAGAGGTATATCTAAATAACAAAAATCTTACGAGCTAACACACATTAATATAATCCAAGATGAACTCGATCTATATACATGAAAGTTGCGATGTTCTAGCATTTATTTTTGGTGGGAGAAGTGATGAGGAGGGTGCGGGGTTCAGAGGAGAGAAGCCGCCGGCAAATCGTTGATTGCGTGGACATAGCCTGCATCAACCCGATTACATACCGATGAGAGTGGGTGCGCTTAGTTAGCAAACAGGCGGAGTCTCACAACATTGAAATGTCACATAGTGAAAGTAATAGATATGAACGTATAGAAACGACAAATGGCATTGTTTGGTTTAAACGATGACAAATGAAAACAGTATACAATAGAGACAGGTCACACCGACAGAATCATCGCCAATGTGCCTTGTTAGGGGAGTCTATACAGACACTTTGAATAGGGATGTTTACTGCTATTTTCTTTTGCTAGAGGGCGCATCGACGATAGGTCCAAGGAGATGTGAAGTGAGCGACGCACCTCGAGTGGCATAAAATCACTCACACAAGCGGTGCGTCGCTCACTTTACACATTCTTGGGCTAATCGACGCTAACATTACCTAAAAAAATATCTGTGTATAATTGCAGTTTAGAAATAATGTCCTACCCGACTATATTCCCCTAAATTTAAGATGTTTTAACGTCACCCGACATATTCTCCACGCTGAATCCGTATCTGTAAAAAGCTCGATGCGCGAACTTTTTAAATAAACGAGATACCTATAGGCGTGTAAATTTTTTAAACACGATCTCAACATTTTACAAGTGTTAATGTTATGGGCGAACCCGCCATCCGGGATGTATAAATGAGCATAAGGACTTGTGGACATTTAAATTCCACTTATCCAGCTCCTTACAGGGAGGAACTGGAAAAAGCCAAACAGCGGGCAACCTCACTGCCTTACTACCAAATTTGGATGGATTTCTCCATCCTCCCGTCTGGTCACAGGTTCGAAGTCGCTTGCGCGGTTTCTGCCTGATGTTGGCGGTTTCTATCTGATGTTGGGGCCTAATCAGGCCATGCAGCTCGGCTCATAATGGCCAACTCTTGGTATCATCATTGGCCCTACTCTCAGCTCAACTCCCATTCAGCGGCCTCCCCGAAGAGGGATTGAACCTGGTGAGGCCGAGCGTTGATCTGGGGGCGAAGAACTCGGGCGGGACTGTGTAAAGTGTGTAATTGGTGCACTGGTCGGTTTACCGTACTTTGCTCAATTGGAAAATAGCCGGATATGGAAGCATAATGTGACCTAGAAAGCGGGGATAGACATGTACCTTAAGGTGCCTATCCTTAGAAATGACCCGTCGGTCACCCAATCTCGGATATATATTGCCGAGTAAAGGACGCCACGGTCCCGCGATAATTCGGTACGAATTGATCTTAAGATAGAACCTGACCGACTTTGAACCTGTGACCAGACGGGTATCGGAGAAACCATATCTGGGAGCGAGAGAACGAGGGTACCCCACTGGGTTTGAAAATTCCCAATACATCGTGGTAAGGAGTAGGACTCTCGCGGGCAGTGGCGTAGTTGGTTATGTGGATATGTATTGTCACAATTTCTTACGCTCATCTCGGGGTGATATAATGGCTTCGGCTCGGGGCGATCTGTGGCTTCGAAAGGGGAGTGAATAGGTGGTAAAGTAGACGCTCACATGTGGCAAGACAGCTGTCCTAAACCTACCATAGCCGGTCGTTAGTCCGGAGTCCACCTCTTACCCCTCAGAAGTATAACAATAGTATTATGATGGGCCCGACCTTGGTGGGTGATTCTATGGCAGCTCCGTTTGTACTTACTATAAAATTCGTTGAAATCCTCAGGGATGCGGGTTCGCCCGAATGTGGTCTTAAATCTAATCCTGATGTCGGCGGTAATTCGTAACTCGAATTTATCGCGGATCCCAGGCATCATTTACTTAACAAGCACACTCGGGATCTGGTGGCCAACGGATCGTTTCTAAGTATATACGACATTAGGTTAATGTCTACCCCACTGTCATAGGAAACTTACACTTCCAGACTCCTCCGGTTATTCGACGATTGAACATCATGGGCATTAAACCGACCAGTGCAGCAAACGCCCAGGTTTTCCCCAGATTAGCACTTCGGCTTTTTCAGGTTAAGTACCCCTTCGAGGAGGCTCCCGGATATGAGCTGAACCATGAGTTGAGCCGATCAAAGTTCACTTATAAGCGGCCAACTGGTTTAACTTGAATGAAACCGTTAGGATCCAAAACAGAACCGTTCGGACCCGTTAGGACGCGATGTCAACAGTTCAGGGTGTCAATACCACGGACGAAATTGACATCCCAGGATGGTATAACGATATAGATCGTTTTTCACTCGTGAGATGATTATGCACGAATATCTATTGATTCAACTACGCCAACAACCCGTAATATTCCAGCTTCTTACCGCGAGGCATTGGGAATTTTCAAGCCCAATGTGGCCCTTCGCCTTCACTCCCAGATTTGGACGGATGTCTACATCCTCTAATCTGGCCACGGATGTGAGGTCGCTTACGCGGTCTTTACCTGATGTAAACGGTAATTCGTCCTGGTATAAACTCAAATTTATCGCGGATCCAGGATGCCTGTCGGATGGCCACCAGATCGTTTCTAAGTCTAGATGACAGCAGGTCAACATCTATCTCCGCTATCATAGGAAGCAAAAGCCCCCGGACCACCCTGCACGAATCTGTGGCAACAATACACAAACCGCCTAGTCTCGCCCGAGGTTTTCCCCCGGATCCGCACACTCGATCCGCACACTTGTATGCAACTTTGAATCTATGTGTGCAAAGTTTCATACATATTTGATAACAACAATTTACTTAAGGAGGACGAAAATGGTAGTCGGTTGATTTTTATACAACAAATTGTGGACGTTTTACAGATCGAAGTGCAAAGTTTAATCGAGATCGAATAGAGACTGTAGATTTGCATAAATAAATACAAACGAATTAAATATATACATCGATTTTTATATGTATAGATAAATAGAGGGAAAGAATATTAAATAATCAATTAAAATTACCCAATTGGTTATCAACAGCCTCTGTGAAAGTCCCAGTATTTCGATGTTTCATATTTTCAAGCTCCTCTAAATTTAGTATCACACAATTACATACATGTTCTTTCGCATCTAATACGCGGTCAAATGCATTCCATAGTACCTAAAATAAACATAGTAATCATTGAAAATGTTTTTATAATGCGTCGATAATAAAAATTATAGATTTGTATTCGCTTTGACGACAATGTAGTCACCAACAAGCAATTGGTTTGTATTATTTTCAATAAAATAATACATGAAAATTAATGAAGTAAATACTATACTAAAACATTAGAAACAAAGTTGTGATCTCGCTTCCGAACTCATTTAGTCGTAATCACGCTTATAAATACCTGAATTTAGTAAATCGTGCACGTTTTTCAAAGGGATACGAGCGAATTAAAAGCTTTATTGGGTCATTCTATTATTAAATGTTTACATGTATAAAAGTAAAAAAATATAGGTCGGTAATTGGCTGTATATATTTTCTCTCTTGCTTGTTTGTTTGCTTGCTTATGAGATTTCCAATTCTTGATTACGCGCAAACTAGTGCACAAATGAAAAATATGAAAGTTTACATAAATACTTTACCTCATACACTTTTCATTTGTCGTATCTATATATGTTCTTGCTTATGAACTCATTTATCCGTGGTCACGAATTAAGTATATCGCAAAACACTTGCTTTGGGTAGACACGTTTTCTAACAGGAATAAACCGTAGAACGGCTGATAAGTGATCTATTTTGATCACGTATAATTCGAAAATGATACTGGCCGCACTATGGTGCCATATTTTCTGTTTATTTTTCTTTTAATAATACTGGAATTTATTTGTGTATTGTGTTTGGCTTTACCCTAAGCTTAAACTGATAAAGAATTAGCATCGTTCGGTCTTTAGTTTTCTAACTAAATAGGGAAATACGCCATAGTAGATCAGACAAAGAATGTATTACTAAATTCATGCCCTTCTGATGTCATAGCAAAATCGTGATCATATAAGTTTAAACTCGGTCTTAAGAGCCTGGAAATGGATACCAGTAGTAGGTGACCATCGCCATTTTGGCCATCACTGATGAAAATGTTCTCAAAGTGATGAAATTATATTTGAAAGACCGGCGAATTAAGCAGTGTGGGATCAAAAGAGGTGTTGGCATTGGCAAGGAACGAGTGAACGAAATAATTCACGAATATTTGGGCATGTAAAAGATCAATACTCGCTGGTTCCTTAGAATGTTGACTCTGTTCAACGTGCACCATCATGTGAAATGTTGCGAGGCGTGTTTGAATATGAGAAGTAAAGAAGAAGAATATTTCTTGTGATGAGATCTATTCGACAGATGAGGTTGTCAACTAATACGGGTGAACCAGGCACCCGGGGTATTTCGATGATCTTGTGATTATGTTACCCAGAGATTAAACACAGAAACTTGAGGACAAAACCATCTACGAACCAACTTCCGCTACCGCCCGCTAAACACCAACGCCATATTAGCGAGGCATTGGGCAAGTAAAGGTAAACCCAGCGGGCCTGCCTCACTCCCTAGCTACCAAATTTAGACAGATTTCTCCATCCACCCGTTTAGTACCAGGCTCGAAGTCGCTTGCGCAACTTCTACCTACCGTAATAATGCGGCATTCCGTAACTCGGAAATATCATGAACCCGTGGCATCCTTCATTTGGAATCGTCGCCATCGGGTCGTTTCTAAGGATAGGTGACGATAGGTCGACACCTACCCCTGCGTCTTAGGGAACATATGTTCCCAGACCCCTCCGAGTCTCAGTCTATTGACAACACCGCCGTTATGCCCGCCCCGTGCGTCAGCCATCCGGTTCCACCCGAGGGTCCATCCCCAAATCCACCGAACACCGGGTTCACAAGGTAGGTCCCTCTTCGAGGAAGTTCCCGGGTAGAAGCTGCCCCGCGAGTTCAGCCGGCCAGTTAACAAGAGGCTATAAAGCCCAAATTACATGGAACCATTTGGAGCCTATTGTGGTTGTCAACTGCTACGGTCGAACCCGGCCACCCCGGAGCGTTTTAACGAACTTTATCGCTATATTACCCCGGTGTAAAACACACCGGGGTAATATTATCAGAATTGGTGGATGAAGACAAATCTACGTACCAAGCTCCACCTCAGACCGTAAGAGTCCATCCAATTCCACGAGGCACTGGGAATTTTCAAACCCAGTGGTCTTCTTCGCGCCCTTGCTTCCAGATTTGGTCGGATTCCTCTGACCTTCCGTCTGGTTGCGGGTTCGAAATCGCTTGCGCAACCCCTGCCTGCCGTGATAACGTGGCATTCCGTCACTCGGAAATATCACGGACCCGTGGCGTCCTTTACTCGGCAATATTCACCCGAGATCGGGTGACCATCGAGTCGTTTCTAAGGATAGGCGACGACAGGTCGACACCTACCCCCGCACCTTAGAGAATATACGTTCCCAGACCGGTTTTCCCGTCTCTTGCGTCAGCTATCCAGTTCCGCCCGAGCTTCCGTCCCCAGATCCACCGCACAGCGGGTTCATCAGGTTGATCCCTATTCGAGGAGGCTCCCGAATAGGGGCTGTCTTGCTAGTTGAGCTGACCAGTTGATATATTAGCCACCATAGCCCAAACTACACGGAACCGTTAGGAACCCAACGACAGCCTAATCGTCAATGAGATCCCGAAAGTGAATAGGAATCATTATAGTGGAAATTTAAGGAAGAGAAGCCACCTGGAAGATTAACGTCCGTCCAGCGCCAGGCAAACTAATGGCAATCATTTATTAGGATATGAAAGGGGATATAGCTTATAGATAATCTAGTAAAACAAAAGTACGATTAATATCCAATAGTATACTAAATTGTTTGAACAACTACGCGAGTTTACATTTCTATAAAAGAAGAGGCAAGCTCGGAAAAGCAGTTCTGATTTTCCACGATAATGCACCTGTGCACACTGCTCGAACGACAAAGCTGGCTATAAGCAACAACTCGAGGAAATCGACCACCCACCACATAGGCCACATTTAGTACCGTGCGACTATTTTCTTTAAGGGGAAGAAGAGTTTAAACTGATGACGATATGAAATCAGCAGTAAAATTAATATTTTTTATGGAGTGTATGTCTCTTTATGAAAAATTTAATTAACCCATTTCACTTTCAGAGGACCACATTGAAAATAAATATACACTCTCGTTTGTTATTTCACAGTTAAATAAATTATTTTCCAGCCGCCCCTTGAATATACATACCCGAACCATTTCACTGAATTGGTCATTAGTCGTTCGAATCATTAAAAGTTCAAATTGTTCATCGATCGCTGCCTTATTAGGTTGTCCAATATCAAATTCTTTCTTCTGTTCAGCCTGAAAATATGCAGAAGCAATGGTTATGCATATATTAGATTCTTAGTTATGAATTATTTTTTTACAAAAGAAATTTAAAATCCAAAATGTTGTATGAAAATTACATATATAAGTGGGTTGGGTAATCGATGTATCAAGGCACTACCGGTGTGAGCCACTTTTTTGACAGTTTTGAGAGAAAATACCATTCAGTAATGGTCTGTTGTTGCGGTAATATAATATCTGATTTAGAGCTTTCAAATGCTTACCGAGTTACATCCTGTTTCTCGATAAATATTTTTGAATTGTTTGTATAAATAAAAAATCTTAATTTCAAAAACAAATTCTGATCTAGCCACATTTAAAGTGCATCCTCATTGAAAACACAAAGTTATCGTTGAAAAATTACTGTAGTCTAATATTGGCTGAAATATTAGGCCAATATTGGTATAATTATTTTACACGACATATTTATGTACCTAGCGTAATGTATAATAATGGACGATGACCTCTGGAAGTGGTGTAAAACGTGTCATCAACTAACTACACAAATGTGGTTAATATTTTGGAATAATAGCTACTACGTAATATTTTTGTATTTTTAGTCATTACAATTAAAGTTATGTTACTAATCTGCCTTGATATGATATATTTTGTGTGGAAAAAGTAGGAATAGAAGTCATTTTTGTTTGTAATTTAGTTATTAAACTTCAGTTTAAAAGTTTTTTTGAGGTATCAAATAAATAAATAAATATTCACCATCAAATTATTTTGTTATGATTTCAATAGCATTATTGTCACTCATTTTTGTTTCTTTTTATTTAGTGCAAAATAATGGAGTTATGGTTATACTGAAACAATGTGCCACGCTTATCTTATCCTTTCAATCGATAATTTTTCATTGAAGTAGATTTTATAAATGAGGCTGAGGTAACAGAAGGCGAAAAAATATCACATATCTTTAATAATACTTAATATATAAGGCTACAAACTATTATTAAAAGTTAATATTTTAATAATATAATATTATTTTATAATCTTTTCATTATCATTGATGCTCCGACCAAAAGGAATTCCTGTTGGCGTAATGGGTACGTGCCTGAATCTGAGTTGCTCTTCTTCTATGACTAATAAAATAATGACGTTTCTGAATGAAATTCGTACCAGAAGTTAGTTCTCCAAACTCCAGCTTCAAGAAACGACCATCTAACCGAGGCAGAAAGTCAGATGTTGCCAACATAGTAACAGCTTCGCCTTATAAAGTCCATCTCGAACTGTCTAAGCTCTTATAATTCCAAAACTTTGTTTTTACCTTCCTCTGATATAAATTCACACAAAAATTATAAAAATTTACTTGAATTCAAATATACAATATATATTTTTTTTGTAATTCACAGGAAATCCATACCAGGTTTTATATTTTAAAATGTTGTAATATCGTATAGGTACTCGGTGATACTGTGTATTTTCCTTATTAATTAAAATAAATAAATATAATAATAATAAAACATTTCTTTGTTGTCCAATTTTTCATAAAATATTCCTTCATAGCTGCGTAATCCTGGACCAGATGCAGATTATGTTCTGGATTGTTCAGTCACTAACCCGATATCGATAATAAAATATTTCTGAAACTCATTATAAATATGTAGTGTCAAAAAATGCAAACCATATTTTTTTGCACTGCCTTCTCCTTGGCCAATAACTCCTGTTGATATTTCGACATCTTCTTTTTCGGCATTTTTGATTAATCCACGTAAGACTTTATAAAGAAATTTAAATCTGAAAATCGGTTCTTATTTGATTAGCAACAATTTTCGTATTGACAGAAAATTCAAATAGGGAAAACTTTAATCAGCGCCATCTAACGAAATAATAATAAACATATCTGAACTATGAACGTTGCGTTGCGACCGGTTCGGTTCTCTGCTAAGTAATTCTCTATTTTCTCAAGAGAGCGCCCCCATCCGTAACATTGGAGGCTCTGTAACTTTGAAGGAATTCCCTATTCTTAATTTGATTTGTCGTTAATATTCATGGCAAATAAAATATTTATTGCCAAACAGACAGAAGGGTTCGTTTCGATATAAATGGCCTTATTGGGTGCTGTTATACGACCTTCAGTAATAAAATGAAATGAAAATACCATAAACATTCGTGAAAATGTGAGTAAAGATTCGAGGAAATAATGAAAATAATAATAATTGGATAACAAAGTGGTACTTAATTTATTTTTATTAAAATTGTCTCTAGGATGGTTGGCGATTGTAAAAATAACATATTTTTGTAGGTAGGTATGTCTTGCGTTTATTAAGCCTAGCAGCTATCATTTCAACAATGGTACTAGTTGAATCAATACATACCTATTCTTTTATTTATAAATTTAGGTATTACTAATTCCGTATACCTACTAACTATGCACAAATAAAAAGTATCAAATGGTTGGGCAATTTCAGTTATCGCTAGAGAAAGTGACATAAATATAGAATAGGTACTAAATGGGAAAATAGATATAAATAAAAAATAAAAATATTTTCAGATTTT
>JAOPUG010000333.1:25215681-25225808 GCA_027564375.1 Micropterix facetella | reverse complement strand
CAAGCGACCTCGGACCTGTGACCAGACGGGGGTTCGGAGAAATCTGATCCGCATCTGGTAGTAAGGGCGCGAGGAGCCCCACTGGGGTTGAAAATTCTCATTGCCTCGCGGTTAGGAGTTGGTCTCTTACGGGCCTAGGTGGAGCTTGATACGTAGATTTGTATCATCTCAAGTCTCTGCGTTTCGCCTCGGGGTGATAGAATGAATGATATCGTTAAAACGCTCCGGGGTGGACGGGTTCGCCCGTAGTAGTTGACAATCCCAAATAATGACCATATTCACCTTAGTGGTATATTAAAATAGGTATTTTTTTTAAAAAATCATCGTATTCTTTCGAGTCTATGTTGATATAACTTTTAATGTGGCCGTCATACGTTACTCGTGTCTTTTGAGTGGCTACTTACCAAGGTATTAAAACATATGTGTATGATTTCGTAAATTTAGTATTAATCAGTACAATAATCCTAAAACTCGAAATGCCTTTTCCGCTATGATTTCTACATGTAAATTAACACAACCGTGTCAAAGGTTACTCCTAGGTCTTTGAATACTTCTAATCCGTGGAGGGCGTTATAGTAAGGTTGGCAAGAGAAATTTATAGGCATAATATTTCTCGTAAATGGCATTACTTAGCATTTGTTCATATTGAATTTCAGTTTATTTAATATTAAAGTATTAATCATTCACTCTGGAGTTGCAGTGCTTTATCATTAGGACGTATTTTTTAATGACTTTGAAGTAGGTGTTAATATAATTTGGGAATATAACAAAGTTGAGAGGAGGCTAGCTTTAAGCCTTGTGATAAACCTGATGTGACGTAAATGTGAATGTGAAATTTTAATGACAACATTATTGGTGTAGCACTTGATAACTATTATATAGTGATAATAATTATCAGTGCAGTGTTGTTAATGTTCAAAATTAGAAATAGTGACGTCGATGAGAACAAGTAGAGAACAAAAAAGAGGCATCCACGTCCACGTAACATACCAAGACGGATCATCGAACAGTTTGTATTAAAAAAACGTTATTTTGACGTCATTTGTGTGAAAAAGTCGAATTTTGAATATTTGTTTGTGATGTGACGTTACGACGATTACAACCCTTCGGGTGCGACACCTAATAACTCTATCCAACTGCATGTAAGCATTGTGTTTTTTGTCAATCTCATTTCACTTTTTCATTTAATAATTGCATGGTTCTGTAACCTATTAATGGAAGGTTCTCCCCATTGGCGACGGATGGGTGGGCGAAGACCCCTTAAAATAATTATTAATTGTCTTTGTCCGCCGCCACTGGTTATTCTGATATTTTAGTAGGGAACGATGGCAGCAATGCCCAGTAGTGTATTGTGTAAAAACGTTACTATCTCCGATACATTTACGGGATTTTAGTAGAAAATACAAGACTGTTCTTTTGATACAATTTACAAACCGATTTCTTTGAGGCACTTCGATTTTGATTGCCATACTTCTTTTGGTTCCCGTTTCCTTCAATTTTAACCTTATTTTAGTTTAAAAAAAGGCGATATTTTTGTAAAATCTTTATTTTGATTTAAAAAAAATATACATATTTCGCTTATTGCTGTAAGGTTAACGTTATTGAAGCCAATATAGCTTCAGGTTTAGGTAGAGAATATTAATCGCTTTCTAACCACACCTCTATCGCATCCTAGCTTGACCCATTATATCAGATTTATAAAACCAGCGTTGTAAGCGACATAAAGGTATTTCGATCTACGTTACTATATTTTGCAATATTATTTTTTTTGGAAAAAGCATGGTTCTAAATTGAAATATTTAGATGATCTGAATGTTTCAGTTTGGCTATTAAATCAGTTTAAAAATTGAATAATAATTTAGATTATATTTTTTTCAACATTTTCAATCACCACTCCTAACCGTCCCTTCAGGGGCACGATGCCCCGCACCCTTCCACCTCATATTTCCCACCCTTTAATAAATATGTTCAGTGTAAAACTGCAGTGAATCTCGCACGCCATGCGATAAAACTCGATTGCTTGATTCAATTCCTTCTGTGTTTTTCGTTTTCACGGTGCGATCGATCCATTTACATTTCTTTAGAGATTCGCCTTCAGGCAACAGCAGTGATTTCCCTCAGGGTTTCGTTAGAGATCACCTCCTATTACTCTCGAAAGCAGTCGGCAGCACAGAAACATTTGTAGCATTTCATGGCTCTTTATTTTCCAGGATCCATGTTGCTCCGTCAATTTTAGGGAGGACTGAGACAGATATTTCGAAAATATTGCCATACGCCATACGTACAAATATGTAACTCTCCAAAAGGGCAGAATTAACGTTAATACCTATATATTACAACGAACCGCTCATAACAAACCGAACCTAACACTAAGTTGCTATGCTACTCAATGATGACCGGTCGGTTGGTAGGTACCCACCGCGTCGTCAGGACCCAGAATTCAGCAGGTGTTGTTAAATAAAAAAACACCTTTAAAATTGTGTTAATACTTATATTTATTTTTGGGGATTTTGGAGGAGGGGTGGCTAAACCCCTTAAACTACCCCCTGTCGCTGTGCTATAGCATGCTGTGCTATAGCATGCTGTGCTATAGCTGGCGTCGCTGTGCTATAGCATGCGCGGCGCCAGATAATAATATTTTTATTTTCATTAAATTCAAATACAAATATTAATAAAACGCGATGGATTCACGTCGAATTCTATTTAAAAATCAATAAAACTTGAGATCGTAAATAATTTCTAATGGCGTCGGTTCGGAGGCCATTTTGTGACGCTTTTAAAAAAAAGAGACAATCGTTTGAAATTGAATATATGTATTATAAATGAACATTTTTAACGAGATATGTAAATACTGATTGAAATTTTGTTAAAATAATATTAAATTCTGTGACAAAGTAGAGTTCGCGATATAATCGGTAAACCTTCTAATCTTCCGACGACGGAGGCATCTAAAATATACTTCATATACGAAAGACACTTGATCATCCGACTTCTTCACGACGGATTACCAGGAATTAGTTGACTCGAATTATCGTGCATAGTGCATAGTAATAAAACTAAGCAGGATTTCAAGATTTGGCCACTTAGGTGGCCGAAATAATATGAAAATATCTTCCAATCTTCACTCGCTTTATTTTACGTGAACATTTTAGAAAAATATGTTATTTAAAAAAAAGCATAACTCAAAACTCATAAAGCCATTTTGTCTCGTTTTCGTCGATATTCCCCCGCCTATACTACTCATAAGATATGGATAATGTTAAATACATCTTTTATTCATACGTAAGTGTAAATCTTTGTCTAAATATTATTATAACATTTTATACCGAGTTGAAACATTTACAACCCCCCCCCCTCCTCCGTAAGGCCAAGTCTTCTTACAACCGCGTGCGAGGTTTAGTTACAATGCACGAACGAGTAAACTACGTTCAAAAAATCTCCATCTAATTTTATCTATCGAACACGTGGCTAGTCATTTCTCCGAGAGGCGTGGGCTCGCGTCACACTAGTCGCCCTTAAGCATCTCGGGCGATGCCTATCGCAGCGCTGTGTTTCGCCCGCACGCGGGTTCCTGGGGCGTGGCGAATGACGTAATCATGTATTCACACACCGCCGCAGCGCGTATGTTCATCTGATACTTCAGCGTTCGCGCAGTGACACTTCAATAATTGTACTATTTTATTTATTACAATAAAAAACAAACCGTAGGATGTACACACCCAACAATTAACTGGGCTCTGCGCATTAGCCATAACTATTGATTGCCGAAAGATTTTTCTAAATCAGACGTAGTTTACTCGAGTTATCGTGCATACTAACATTTTTCGCGCATGATTTCAAGACTCGGCCACTTAGGTTGCCGAAGTAATAGCAGAATCACCGGTTAATCGACATCGTACGAGGCTTATTCAACGATGACGTGCCAGGATTAAGAATCACATATTCTGTAGTATAATGATACTGCTGAATATGTATCATTTTTCGCTCTAATGAGAGCGAAGAATCC
Source organism: Micropterix facetella (assembly GCA_027564375.1). Lineage (NCBI taxonomy): Eukaryota > Metazoa > Arthropoda > Insecta > Lepidoptera > Micropterigidae > Micropterix > Micropterix facetella. The sequence continues at coordinate 25,221,802 of JAOPUG010000333.1, read as the reverse complement.
TTCAGCAGCAGACAAAAATCTAATATTTGTTCAACAAAGTGTATAGCGAATCTAGAAAATTAATCCATTGCAAAGAACTTTAATTATGCTATAAAACTGAACAGGAGTCAACATTTCCCCCCACCAAGAACCAAAATCCAAATTTAAAGGGACTACTTCTTAAATAGTAAATGAGATAAAATAAACATATTAAACTATTCATTTCTATAAATAAAATATGACATCACTATTAATTTAATATTGTTTTTTCAGGTTCTATTGTTTCTTTTATACTAACTATTGGCTTTAATAAATCGATTAACATCTTAAATACAGTGAAAGTTACCTTTCCTCAGTAATATGATAATTTATAAATTAGTAATTTAATAGTCAATTTACTTCTAAATCTGTAACACATAAATTCCGCATTGGCGAAATGCCTTGAATATTAAATTAAAATATAGTTAGGATGATGATATTGACAAATTATAAATTTGTAAAAGAATTAATACCAAATAATGGGAGAATTGATGATTTTAAATGGCATGGACGATTGTCGTCTTAAAATCAAATATGATAATTTTAACAATATAGAGGTTATTTTTAAATTTCAAATTTATAGTATTTCAGTGTCTAGCTATCAGTATCTAGCTTTCAGTGTCTAGCTTTCAGTGTCTAGAAAAATGGTTAGCTAGGATTGTCCCTTGTTTTATGTTAGCATTGCAGTGACGAGGTGATCTGAAACTGAAAGCTGCTTTCCAGGATCAGAAGGCTTTAATTCCTAAGTATCTACCCTTCAGGCGGATTGGAGTCTGGGGGTGGCTTTCACCGTACCTAATCTTTAAAAAACTAGGATCTGATATTTACCGTTCTATGAATGTCTGGTCTTCACTTAACAGCCATTCGACATAAAACACTGATTATCCGACTATTTTTGATGCCTTCACTCAACATATTAAAAAAATCATGCGCAATGAAAATAAGCACATGAAATCCTACATATTTATACTAAGGGTTTAAAATATCATGCAAGGTAGTAGAGTGCCGGGTATTTTAGTATTAAAGTCTGTAAAATGAAAATATTTACTTTCCTCTTAATGTACCTATTTTTTGTCACTTTTGCGTTCTTATCCTTTGTTTATTAGTCTCCTAAAGCATCAACCCTCATTTGAGAACTACATAGCTCTTGTAGTAGTCGAAAGAGCCCCTCGTAACAGTACGCGTATTTACTGCCCATTCCGTCCATTCAATCGAGTCGAGTCGATTTACAACTCGAGTCGACGAAAAGTTTCGTGGACTTTATTACCGACTTAAGTAGCACGTCGCCGGATTTCATCCAGTGTTGCCATAATTGGGCCTCTTCGCCTCTGCCTGCCTCGAGTTGGCTTATTACAGAAATCGCAAAGAAGTTGCTCGTAAATCCTTCGCAGCGGCTAGTTTCAGCCTGATGAAAAAACTTTAGTTGGCAGGGTAAATCGTTCGTCGGATAGGCCAGATACTGTCTCTGTCCAATTTATTAAATAATAATATAAATAAAACAATTAAGAAGGGAAGTACCACCCAAAACGATTCCATCGTATAATAAACAAAAAGTTACAAGGAGTTTTATTTGGTAGATAAAATTCAATGCATCTTTATGCGAGTAAAGTTTGTAAATTGCTCGCGCATTGACACCGCACCTTGCCCCTCTCACCGAACATTATGGATTGCATTTGGGCCACTCTGCTACCCTATAATTCACGCCAGTAATCTACCTCGGACCTCGATATCGAGACGACGTTCAACAGGGACGAGGGCCTCCGCCTTAAGCTGGCGACATCGACAACGACATGACGCTTGCTTCTAGGCCTGGTTGATTCCTTTCTCTCACGCAGTCCTTGACAGGCCTCATCATGGCATGGGTCCCACTGGGAAGCTGCCCGTTATCGGCGCTCTATTGTATCTACACCAACTGCATCCCTCCTAGCACCAACGTGGAGCTGGCAGTTTTTACGGTACTGTGTATAAGTTCTGAACGTCGGGATGAACAATATGTCGGGAGTCTCATCGTACTCCCGAAATGCTGCTCTGAAAACCGACTTTAGCTGAGCAGGGTCCACGGGGAAATTCGTCAAGTGGCTACGTCTACGTTTCGCTATATATGTATGGAGCTCACTCCGCGTTACACCAGGGCGCCGGAAGCCCGTAAGCCGCACCCGCATAGTTTGCAGACTAGCAGACCTGACTAGCAGACATCCAACGCGGGTATTATGGCTAAGCAGCCTATTTCGGACCAAGGATGGGGAGGTAATTGCTGCACCACATCCTGCGGCGCACGATTTGTCCAATATTGGCCGTATGAGGGACAGAAGTTACATCGCCATTGCGGGAGATGTCAGCCGCACGAGAGTCAGTGGGTCATAAAATAAGGAATCATAATGATAATCAGCTACTAACATCGGCAGAAAGATTAACTATATTTTAATCGAGTCGCTGATTTGATAAACATCGATGATGCGCATCCAAGGAACAAATGTACATTTAACAAAATAAATATTACACCAACCAATGCAGTTTTATATCGGGCGCTTGTAGCTCACGAATCGGTTGGCACAATGCGCGGTTGTCGTAAGTTTCACGACGATTAATGTTTCGATATTTCTCAACAGCGTACGGCGTGTTGCCGCGGTGCAGGGAGAAGCGTTTCGCGTTGCGGTCATATTTCGCTTTATTCGATGGTCGCACGCGCCTCGAAGGTAATATATGGTAACGTCAGCTTTCTTTGAAAGAATCGTCGATTTGGTTTTTCTCTGTGTTGCGTATGTGTTTCGTTAGAGGTAGTTGTTGTCAATGAAGCTTTCAATCCTGGATACACAACTATTCGATATATTAGGCTGGCGGAGAGGGTTCGGTGGATACGCTAAGCCATGTTCCGAGTGTCTTTGCTATGGTGTTCTCATTGTCTTTCGCTGTTGATATTCTTTAGGTGTGAAGACATACTATGCTTTAAAACCGCGATTTACTTAGTATGCTCCGCGCTCCGACCGGTTACTATTGACTATTTTATACGCCATTGTCGCATTTAATAGCGTGCATTTTTCTCCCCGTCTCGCTCATGCCGTAGATCGGTGTCCTTCTCTAAGTTGGTCTCGCTCGCCTCTGGCCAACATTTCTAGCAGTTTTTTTGATGCCGTTGTCTACTTTCTTCTCGTGCTGCCAGGATTCCAAACTCGCGTTGGTTGCCTTGTTTCCCAGCCAGAGTCATATAGCGACAGACAGACGGCTTGGCAACGACAAATCGTATATACTTATCTAGGCAATAATACGCGTTGCTTTAATATATAATAATCTGATATGTAGCCGATTAAAAACACACAATGATTCTTTTTCCCTATCTTATTGTTATATTATTTTCCAATATTTATTCTTTCTTTGTTTCTGCGATGCATCCATATATATAAAATCGGAAGTCCCTTACTCACTTACTCAATTACTCATAATCATCAATGAGCTAAAACTAGCGACGCCTAAAGGCTGCAATTTCTCATACGCCTTCTCCTCTCAACGTAGACGCCCGTTAAAAATGTTCTTTTTTTTGTAATTCCATTCATCCCATCTAAACGGGGGTTTTAAATTTCAGTCCGTCGACCATAATTTCAGTCAGTCAAAATACGTGTGCTCTCCATATGTCGGCTTATGTTTTGACGCGATCTATCGATCTATCTCTTAACGCGTTAATATATGAAATAAAAATGTTTCTTTTGGTGTTTCATTTCCTTGACTTCGTCGCGCTTCTTTTCCTAAGTTTTGCGTCAATTCATTGCACCAGGCGCTAATTTCTGTAATGTTTATTTGAAAGTTCTTACATTATTGTCAAAATAGGCACATGTAGGTATCTATATTTCTAAAATTCACTTTATATGGAATAATAATCTTTGAGTATATACAAAATGGTTAGGCCAATGTTGACATGGTTTTTAGGCCGCCTGATCTTACATTATGAGGCCCCGGGTTGGATTCCCGGTTGGATTATAATTTTCCTTTGGGATAAAATTAACGGAATTGCAGTTTCTATTATGTCGACTGAATGCAATAACAAGACACACGCGTTACATGCACAAATACATTTAATAACTCTTTGTAGGGTTGGTTGTAAGAGATTATCGTATGACAAACGCCACTTGTGAAATTTCACAATAAAGAGTAGAACCAAATAAACAAACATATTTAGAGCAGAAATGGCCCCTCATAAATTATTATATCTACTATAATTGTGTAAAAAGTTTGTTGTCATAAGAGCATTATACCAATTGTTTGTGCTTTTTGCTTATGGTTTGTAAACTTTTGAGCATATTTATTATGTATAAAAGAAGAGATTTCTATACAAAGTAAATGAATATTAAATGGACATATGCTATAGGCTATACTGAAAGTTCCTGATTTCCGATAAAGTGAAACACATAATGTTTACATTATATTTAACGTTTTCTAGAATATTTTCCCTGATAATTTATAATATTTTGGGAAAAGTAGTTGGCCCAGTCTTCTTTAGAGGTTTCCTCACGCTTCTCGTAGCTTCTCGGAATGCTATCACAGCCGCTTCTGGGGTCGTGAACCTCGAAGTTTATTCTTAATTTTTAGAAACTAAAACAAATCGCAGGGTGCAAAGTGCCGACTGTATTCGGTTTCAACGGCGGTTTTCAAAACCGCCGTTGTCATCTTAGCGGAGTGGGCGGATGTATTATTGAGATGGAGGGCTACTCTGCAGCGAGGACGTTTATCATGAACTTTTTCTAAAACACTGGGCAAGCAAATATTAAGGTACCAATTTGCAGCTGTTCTTTAGTTTTCAAATGAGTGTAATATCCTGTCTTGCTAAAAAAAGAAGCAACCATAATTTTATCAGTGCTACAATATTTCTTGACTGTCGTCGGCTAATCCTCAGTCCGCCGATTGACTTATTTCAGGTTCGTAACAGTACATCCAGCTATGATCCGTTACGATAACATATACTGCTATTGATTGTCTTCCGCCGTATTTTTTTTATCATATTTTCACACCACTCTATGTACACGCTGTCGTTTTTTAACTTCCGTTAACTCATGCGGTCCACCCGAAAAAGCTTCCGAACATTCCGTTGTACGTGCAAAATATTATCCACTTATCTCATACCAGTGTTCAATGTTGTACGAATTTGTTGATATGTTTTTTTTTATCCGATTGTATTAGTGATCGTACAGCTTCAATGTTAGTTACTGTTACCGCTCTCGCCGGTCGGCCTTTGCGTGAACCGTCTTAGAGATAAATACGTCTACGTGTGCATTCATTATAGATACCAGAAGTACACAGCTCTACAAGATAGGGCTTCACCATCCAATGCTAATTGAAATTTTTGGCTACGTTCTTGTTGACTTATACAACAGCAAAAATCGTAAAAAATGAAACAGAAAATTTGCTCGATTTTAATCCATCATTAGGGAAACAAACAATTTTAAAAATGGCACCACTAATAAAAAACTAATGATAGACGTAAAATCTATAATATATTCTAGAGCCAAAGAGTTCCATTTTCAAAAATAGGAAATACTTTTTTAATAACTTTATCGCAAGTGGCCAGTTTCGGAAAATTTCAGTATGTCTAAAGTATTTATGGTCATGAATTTGTCTCCTCCTATATATTTTAAAATAAATATTTTTTTTCACATTTGGTGTGAATGAATTGAAGCCATGGCATCATTATTATATTTTTATATGATGCTCATAAAGAGTTATTCTGTTTTTTATTTCTCCTTAAAAATCTTATAATGTTTTTATATGCCCTTTCTACAATAAGCTATTCAGTTAGAGGCGTGCCGAATGCCGAGTATGTGTAGCTCTGATATAGTGTAGTTTCCCTAATAGTCTCTTTTAGAGAATCTGCAATTGTCTGCTGTTTTTTTAATCATAAATCATCTAAATAAGATTAACGAACTTACCGCCTGAAGTTTTTAGCACCCGAGGTTTCGGCGCTGTTGCAACCGCCATTGACCAAAGGCGGTTGCACCATAGCCGAAACGTCGGGTGCGAAAATCTTCAAGCGGTAAATTCGTTAATCTTATTGATAATGTCAAACAACGGCGATAGTCTTCTATTTCATATAAATAATAAATGACAATCCTATGTG
>JAOPUG010000333.1:25178562-25189127 GCA_027564375.1 Micropterix facetella | reverse complement strand
TACTCGAGTTATCGTGCATACTAACATTTTTCCCGCACGATTTCAAGACTTGGCCACTTAGGTGGCCGAAGTAATTCATATTTTAGGGATTGGATTTTTTTAAAGTTACTAATTATGGTGTTGAAAAGAAATACTTACAAACAATAAGTTTATGAAATTAGTTCCACGGAAAGATAATATTTCATATTGTTTATACTAAAGAAATGGTTATTATAACATTATTATAATAACGATTTCTTTTATTTATTATACAATATATTATAAATGTATAGAGAATGAAAAAAACGTTATGAACCACCTTAAGCAAAAATTATTGAAAGGTATTGAAAATTACAAAAATGAAGTACTCTATGAAATCGAAGACTATCACGGTTATTTGCTGTGACGTGAATTTACCGCGTGAAGTTTTTCCGTACATCGCCGAACGCAAGTACGTAAAACTAGATACAGTGAGTGTTGTGTGCACGGCGGATTTTCAAAATTCGCGCGCGCCCAACCCACCGTCCACCACTGTTATAATCTACGTAGTAGCAATAGCAGTTTGCCGCCCAGCCGTAGACTTTAGTCTACCCTTTAGATGACTGAAAGTACTTTAGTCTACCCTAGACAACGGCGGTTGCAACATCGCCGATGAAGTACTATTTCAGAAAAAGCCTTTTTAAATGCCTGAGTTCGCAGCTGAAAAATCACTTTTATCAATAAATCATAACTTATGCCTTACGTAATTATTGGTCAAGAAAAGCTCTTGGGAGTTCTACTTTGCCATGTTTCCTCTTAATGAAGTTTGTAGAGTCGACATTTTCTACGTTATACCTATAATAACTAACTGAGGATTTCTTATTCTTATTTCCATTCGTAATGTGCTCCTAAGAGTGCGATAGAATTAAAACGCAGAGAGGAGGAAACGGGTACTTTCTGCCGGCTGCTCTTTTTCAATGGATTTTAAGTTGGGACGCGCTCCACCGTATAGTATCGCGTTCCAGTCTGGGAGCGAGAATAATATTGCGAAAGTGGTTTTCTTCCTGCGCCCGGATTATGCTTGTTTTAACAGCTGCGCTCTCCGGGGAACTTCTCATAAAATAGACGGCAAAAGAGATAATTACGGCGAACTGCACGGGTAAGACGCACCGCGAGAGGTTACAGTATAATGTTGTCATAAAGAAAAAATGTGTATACTTGATTATACAAACTGCGAGTCTTCAAAAGTTCTTGTATATATTGATGATTTCCAAATTGTTACATCACGAATCGCGGAAATAAATTATGTCCTCTTTTCGAATTTCTTTATTTGATTTTAATACAATAGTGCGACAAAATTGAACGAACTATCGATTTTTAAATTTCAATGCTAAAGTAAATCAAATCTAATTTGACTGATGGATGAGATGATTTATATTTATTTTTCATTTCATTTGAAATCCAACAATAAATGATGTCATTAATTGTATACATACATATATAATGTACAATCAATAGATCAATAAGGATATATTCTAACTAATAATTTTTAGACATAATTACATTCATTAAATATCTTTGATATATTGTTTGAAGGACCTAAGTTTTAGACAAAATAGATAAATATAATGCACAACAGCATTAATGTTGTGGTTCATATTATTATTTCTGTAAATAAATTTTATGACACTGATGAGTAAACTATTTCTAGAAAATAATAATAATAACAATAAACGTAAATCCAGCAAAAAGTAAAAATGTTCTTACCAATACAATTAGTACAGGCGATTACCCTTTTACAACAGTGATTTGGTCGTTGTCGTCTTTTTTAATACGAATAATGCCATCGTTAATCCATATATACTTGAAAATCTTTTCTTTCTGATTCTCCGTGCCTGTAAATATAAATATCTTAACCTAGGCGAAAGAGCTTCATGAAAATACAATGGTATGTCATAATCCGTTCCAATATGTCCAGTGTTATGTTTATCGGCTGTGAATTTGGCAGAGCAATAAAAATATTCCACAGCAGACAAGTGTTTATTCGTTCCCGGCCCGATTGAAATAAACAAGAACCGATGGCCTAGTGGAAGCGACTCCTGCGTTCGGTGTCGGCAGTCAGCGCATCCTGGTTTCTTCGAAATCTTCTGTAGCAATATTCAGGCCTACTGTATTCGCAATTCTAGTTACGATTATTTTTAAGTTTTCATTGATTGATTCATTTATTCCGTTGATTTGCAGTTTATTTTTAAGTTAATTGCTGTTCCTGCTCATCGAATTTATTTTTCAAATTTTATTTTCCAAACTCGATTTTTATTTGTAATTCCTTGTTATATTTATCCAGGTCCTGTACGCGTGGTATGAGAGGCTCACATTCGTGATATGTTCGGATAGTTTGTCCTGTTTTTCGGACAGATATTTAAATGATGCTAACAATTGCGAATTGTCGTTTTGAACTATTCAACACGAATTAGTTGTAAGGCACTTAATCGCCTTTCCGCCTCCATACCAGTAAACGTCAAGCCGTGCCACGTCAAAAAATTCTTCCAATTTCGATCTCCTAATATATTTTCAGAACATACGTACATAATGCGCCATGTAATACCCCGTGTCTCGTGCCTTTTTCGAATTTTAAACAAATATACTTCAGCGCTACAGTCAGTGACGGTCATAACTGTATTTTACGATTCTTCCTAACCTGGTTATCGCGGAATGCGGCGTATTGTTTGTGTGGTAGAGATATTGGACGAATATTCAAATTTTTCTGGTGTAGTGACCAGTTGGAACATGAAATCCAAGTGCGTCAAGTGCTGTTCAATCTTTTTAGTTAGAGAATATACTGTAAACCAAAATGAGATCTAATAAAATATGCCGTCATATCTTCTACGCCTTCATATGTTAAATTGTTTTAAGGTATTGGCCTATTTACCGTATTCGTCAACGTAAATGAATACATATTTTTAAATAAATATTTTCTGAAGAAGAATTTTATTCTTTCAAGCCTATATTGATATGGCCGCCTTATAATATGGCCGCCATATGACGCTCGCTTATTCTAAGTCACTACTTAGTAAGGCATTACAATTTTTAAGCAACAGCAAAATATTATAACCCAAAGGTTAATTTAGACCGTAGGCCTGATTCACCAATGCACCAATTAGAAATGAAGATAAATAAACCATATTTTCAATAAAGTGCAATATGGGTAGCTCCACAATCCTAGTGAGACATGAAAAGTAACAGGTTAACCGGGCGGTTTGTGTTTAAAAGACTATTTACTATGTGACAATCCACAAAAACATCCGAAAATAAGGCATAACAAGTTACAGGTAAACCGGGAGGTTTGTGTTTTGGAGACTATTCTCTAGTAAAATATTATGCATTTAATCTGTCAATTAATAAATACTTCGAAAATGAGTTTTCTATGTATTCAGATAGTGAATACTACTCCATGTGTTGCATAAATATTTTAATAGATTTGAACGCGTTAACTACTGAAAATAACACTAAAAGTTATCCCACACACCAATTATCCCATACGCGATTCTGATTTTTTCATTATTATATTATTCTACAGCATGGCATTATAATAGAATAGAGTAGAATAGCTTCATTATGCTAAAAAAATATCATTACATAAGAAACATTACACTGGTTTAAAAGAAATTAGAAATTAATGCACGCATTTGACATTTAAAATTGATTTGATTTGATAACTTTATTGTTACTTATCGTATAGTAAAAGTAATAAAGTTAAGTTTAAAATCCACCTATACCGTTAAGTTAACATTATATGTTGTTAAGTTAACGTTAAAAGTTGCAATATACATTTTTTAAACATTTTTGCCCAGAGAAGGATGAAGGAGAGGATTATGTGACGTATTTTCTTAGGAGATTTTTGAAATAAAAAGTTTCTTCAACGACGATTTGAAAGTGAGCAACGAAGATTCTTGCCGAGCAGAGTATGTGAAATTATTCCATAAACGAGCAGAATAGACAGTAATAAAAGAGTACGTGTAAACAGAAGAGTGATGTAATAGAATGGCTAGTATTTTATCCCGACTTGATCGAAACGGAAGACGGTGGCCTCGCATAGGGTGGAATTTCTCCTTGAGGTGGAAGAGCGAAGTAAAATTATCGAGTCTGTTGTAGAGTAGCGACAACGTATACAAATTTCTTCGATCGCGGATAAGAAGCCAGTGTAGTTGCTTACGAAAACAGTGAAATGGATCAAACTGTCGTAAGTTAGACATACCTACCTCAGGAAGATATTTTGTAGATGCTGCAGCTTCTTTCAAAATAAACTCGTTAGTGTTACGACCGGACCAATCAGCAACCAACGAGATGATATTCCGCCGCCTATCAAAAGATGTTCGTACACCTTCGCACACGAATTTGCCGATCGCCGCTTGTTTGCCAATCGACCGATGATCTGCCGCTTCTATTTATTAGAAGTAGCTTTATTACCTTAAGGCGAATACTAATTGAATATGATTGATGCTGACGTACATAAGTTGCATAATATGTAATAACCCTTTACGCATAATCGCTTTAAAGATAGCATAGTGACCTTTCGCATATAGTTATTATAAGCATATGAAATAATAATACACCCGAATTCAATATAACGATTTCTCCTCATGCACCAAAGTTCGTCCTACAGAGGACTCCATTTCCCAACAGACGCTTGTGCTCATATTTACTTTGGCTATCGCGCAACTGCGCTTCCCTTGCATTCTTTAACAATAATACATACATATCTAGAAACGAAGACTATTTACTTAGATCGTCCAAAGCGGACATGCCATTGCTTCACTAAAAAGGCTGAACCAATATCGTTTCTGTCACCTAACGCGACCGCCGACCAACGATAGCATCATAACTCAGAAGAAGAAGAATTAAGAGTTCTTCGAGAACTCAGATAATTAAGAGTACTCGATGGATTTGAAGATTATGAAGAGATTCTTAATCCTCAGATCCATCTAATCGTCTCTCGATCCATCGATAGTTTAACTCTATTATCACTTAGATTTCAATAATCGTTTTAATCAATAAAAATATATTGTATATTTTTTATATAATTATTTGTGGTGAAACATTAAGTTAGCGCCGTCGCCTGCATCAGTAGACGCTCTACTCAAGTCACAAATCCAGAACCAGAACAGAATATGACAATGGCAATATTACGTGCTATCAAGTATACAAATAAATATATTAATATTCTAATTCCTTTGTACATTCCCCCCGAATGTCTCAATCCCTCTTCAAAACTTTACCAACCCACACATCCACGATGCTTGACTCGATTGCGTTTCTTTGTGAACTAAAATCGGTAATTAGTTCATGTGAAACGAACAGGGCAACAGGTTAGAGGGAAAAGTAAAATTAGCGGTTGTCACCTTTTCGCATTGAAACTACCCAACGAAAAAGACGCTAAATCTGTCACACCAAATGTGTTCAAATTTATTCGGATGACTATAAATTCGGCAGGTAGTTTTGGTGTGAGAAAATCTACGGTCGTTCATTTCATATTCCGCTCAAACGTATTGCTCTGTCTCGTTTGCATGAACTAATTTCCAATATTAGTTCACGAAGAAATGCAATCGGGCCCACTATAAAATAATTTTTAAAAATTTCTAATTATGATAATTGTACATTTAAGGACTGGAATTTGCAGCTAGAGGCATAGCTTCTTCTATCTCCAAAATCTCGGGTGACCGAGCAATTTTACAGGATTTCATTTCAGCGTGCAATCATGCCATTGGCCGCCTGAAGGCAATGAAAGCAATATCCCTTTCCTAATTAAGTCAAAACTAGTAGATGAAGTCCGACAATTTATATCCTCCAAAACCTAACCACTTAGGATTTAAGACTATTACTCGGGTGAAACCGCCAACCCGAGGCGTTTCAACGAACTTTATCGCTATATTACCCCGAGATTAACGTTAGGAATTTGGAAAATATATATCCACAATCCAACGTTGACTCAGCCCGCGAAAGTCCGACTCCTGACTACGAGACACTAGGATTTTCAAACCCAGTTGGCCTCCTCGTGCCTCGCTCTCAAATTTAGATGGATTTCTCCATCCACCCGTTTGGTTAGGGCTCGAAGTTGCTTGCGCGTCCACTTCCTGGTGTGATAACGCGGTATTCCTTTACTCGGAAATATCGTGGACCCGAAATCGGGTGGCCAACAGGTCGTTTCTAAGGATAGGTGACACGAGGTCAACAACTACCCACGTGCTTTAAGAAGCATCACGCAACTAGTCACCCTCGGCTATTCGTCAGTTGATCAAGGCCGGTAAACCGACCAATACATCAACTGCAAAACAACCGAGTCGTCACACCAGGTCCGTTATTAGTCTCTCTTCGGGGAGGCTGCGGAATAGGAGCTAAGTCGTGAGTTTTGTCAATCATAATATCCTTCTAGACAAACTGGAGCTATACGGCTTTAGAGGCAGAATTCAAGATCTACTAAAATCATACCTTACAAGAGAGTTGACTAACAGTTTCCAAAAATCAACAGAAAATCCATGGTCATATATCCAACACGGGTATATAGCTGCTCCTCACAAAAATTAGAAAATTCACAGCATTAGACTATAGCTTAGATACTGATATGAAACACGCCATGAACCAGGGAAATGAGGAAATCGGTCGAAAGATAATTCTTTCAGTTTTAAACGACTCTATAGACATCTTCCATTCCTGAAGACGTTCAGAAACTTCTTTTTACGGGATAATATTCAAAAACTCTCTCTTGTCATATCTAAAAACTTTAAAACGGAAACGAGATTCACAAGAAGACGGGTCTTCCTTTAGAGGAATATTACCGTCACCAAAATAGAAACCTAAATCTTGCAGCATCGATATAGAACAACAATGGAAATATGAATAGACAACCACAAAAAATATCTTCTGCTTACAATAGAGAGCAGCCTTTTATGCTCAATAATAGGGGCGTCATTCAGCAGTCGAGAAGTTCCGTCATCCATTGAGCGAATAATTTAAACGACGGCGAGAAGGTACAGGGCGATATGACATTTCCATAATTCTGTCTTGGTTAATATATCACATTGTAGACTCGCGAAATTATCGTTACCTCATCGATTCCTATTCTAAAATTACACTACGCAAAGAACACTCCGTACCAAAGAAGTGAAACTAATATCATAATTCATTTGTATTAGTTGTTGTTATTATAGGACAAAATAAATATCACAGCGCTGCAAAGAATGACGAGATGACAATGCGAAAAACTAGTACGACATTTGGCCAGAGAGACATTTCACATTCACAGCCATGAGAATGTACCTGCCTAATGCCGTTCAACGTAGGTGTTGAAGATCTAAAAAAAATCAAAAATGGTTCTAGGTGTTTTATCATAGAAAGTAGGGAAAACGTCAATATATAGTCGAAAATTGTATATTGATGTGTCTTTTTATACTTCAATTTTAAATTCATATTTTTTTATACTCTTACTATTAAACATATATTTATAATTTACTTTTACATGATAATAATAATTATATGTCTAATGTATATTTGACGATATTTCTTTATATATAATACTGGGTTTATTTTATATTCTTATATACTTCGAATATTTCAGTTATTTTATTGTGAGATATATTCTTCTTTAATAATAGAAACTTCATTAAAGCAGAATAATAATTAAGACAGGCTGTCTTAGAATAGGCTCAGGCCTAGTTAGGCCACTTTCATTCATATATGTCTCCCCACAAGAATCAGTTTTTTGCCATATACATTTTTGCAATATACATACAATATGACAAGGTAAACTGTACGAATTAATATGTGTAATAATATCAATAAATAAATAAATAAATAAATAGATATAAATACTACAGATTTCTAGTTAATGTAGGTTGACCGGACTGGAAACGAAAATTTACGTTGTAATCTTAACATCCAATATATCGGAATAATTGGCCCAGATTTTATAAAAAAATATAAGAACTTAATGGATATACCTGATGAACTCTTCGACACTAGCTTAAAATTATACAATTACAATAAAACAAGTAATAGCGATATAAAAATAAATACTAACGGCAATAAAAGCAGACATAACAACCAAAATCTAACCGAAGTCAGAAACAAAATAAAATACTGGAAAATCAGTATAAAAAAGCTACCCGAAAACAAAAATACAATATTAATAGTAGAACCCCGATCGATACAAATAAATAAAATAAATAAGAATCTTCCTGATGGCATATATCTGTGTCGGCAGATAGATTTAAAAGGTTATCGCTAATGTCCTAAAGCGATGGTTACGGAGTCTCATAAAGTAGGAAAAAATAAGGTTCCAATAGCTATAAATAGTACCATAGATGTGCACGTAAATATATAAATAATAATAACAGGAAAAGTAGCGATATCCACCGACAACTTTGACCCATCCCAAGATTGGTAATGCCTGACATCCAAAATAGCTTAAAACATATTTCAATAAGTTTCTCTCGTCACCACGATTCCAAAAATATCCATATACGCTATGCTTGCTGTACCTATTGGGCAGGTCCTCCTCCATACCAAGTAAATCAGGATGCACCTGCACCAGCACCTGCGGATCGAATTTGCTGTCACCTGGTGATATCTAGGGTCACTCAGGAGAGGCTGCATACCAAATTTGGTTAAGATCAGACCGCTGAAAGTATTCGGACATACGGGCGGACGCACAGTATGCATCAGACTATATGACCCGTCCTACGTAATGCTACTGAGAGGCCTAAAATGAATTTACGAACGGAACATTTCTATAGAGAACAAATAAACAAGATTGTGCCAGAGCTTTTCTGATATTACTTCGGCCACCATAGTGATCAAGTCTTGAAATCGTGCGCGAAAAATGTTAGTATGCACGATAACTCGAGTGAACTGCATCCGATTTAGAAAAATCTTTCAGCAATCGATAGTTATTGCTAATGCGCAGACCCTTTATTGTTTGTTTTTTATTGTAATAAATAAAATAATACAATTAATTGATATGTCACTAGGCAAGCGCTGAAGTATTAGGAGAACATATGCGCTGCGGCGGTGCTTTTACACATGATTACGACATTCGCCACGCCCCAGAAGCCCGCGCGAGAGCGAGACACAGCGCTGTGATCGGCATCGCCGGGCGACTAATAACGCGAGCCCACTCCTTATCATCTCATATGAGCGGAGCACTAATAACGCGGGGAAATGACTAGCAACGTAAGATACGTAAAATTGATGATGGAGATAGATGAAGATTTTTTGAAATCGGACGTAGTTTATTCGAGTTATCGTGCATATTAACAAAACCTCGCAAGATTGTAAGATAAATTGGCCCCCTCGGGGGGAGGGGAGGGGAGGAGGGAGAGGTAAATATTTCAACTAGGTTCAATATTTCAATGAGAGCATGTTCCAATAGGGTGATTTCTTTTGGCCCACCTTGTACATACATACAAAAAAATAATCATATGGGCCGTAGTTTGACAGACACTTGGGTTTTCCTCCTGCCTCAGTTTTATTATTACCTTTGTTTTTTATTATTTATTGACATTATAATTTTAATTATTATTAATAATATTATTATTTGCTTTATTATTATTAGGTAAAAGAAACAATAAATATGAATAACCGACCTCAGTTTATCTTGTCAATTTATGAAAACTGAGATGTAATGTATATGTAACCTATGTACCTACTTAACCTCCCATTTCATTGTGTTTTAAATAAGTATTTATTACCCATATTATGATATCTATTCTATCTGGGGAATACTAACCCCACCCCTTTCGACATATAGGAAGGTTTTCTTTAGGTTGGCCCACCTATAAATGCAACATATCGATCGATTCGTGGTGAATAGCGTAAATAGATAAGTTATTGCACTAGGTAAATATCGCTGTGTCTCTGTCTAGCTAGAGCAGTAGTTCTTAAACTGTTCAAACTGGTGGCATCCGTAATCTATTGAGAAGATGATGGGGCACCCCTCCTCACTAATTTGTAGAATGTGGTTCTATAAACATTCGAAATCAATTATGTTTAAAAAGAAATATTGAATTTCTTTGTATATTTTCCACCTACTGCCGTGATTCTAATAGAATGTGCACACGGTTATTGTTGATTCATTAAATGGTATACGTACACCACACTTCATTCAGATGAGTACATGATATTACAACCTTAACGCAGTGACTTGTCTTTTTGGGTGGGTTCCGAAAAAAGTACGGGTTTCAGCACAGCTAGAAAACAGTTCCTTAAGTCGCATCACTCGAAAATACACTCAAAAATTTCACTCACAAGTCAGCACAAGATTTACCTGATTAGAATTAATTATATAGCTATCTACCGTTGCATAATAGATGTGACAGATGGTATTGGATTTAACTTGACGGTAATACCAATATAACCGACAGTTTTACCGGGACGATAAAAGTGTCGGATGCATATTTGGGATTGTCAGCTACTACGGGCGAACCCGTCCACCCCGGAGCGTTTTAACTATATCGTTCGTTCTATCACCCCGAGGCAAAACGCAGAGACTTAAGACGATACAAATCTACGTATCAAGCTCCATCTAGGCCCGTAAGAGACCAACTCCTTACCGC
>JAOPUG010000333.1:24858466-24870104 GCA_027564375.1 Micropterix facetella | reverse complement strand
TTCTATAATTTCCTATA
Organism: Micropterix facetella; assembly: GCA_027564375.1. Lineage (NCBI taxonomy): Eukaryota > Metazoa > Arthropoda > Insecta > Lepidoptera > Micropterigidae > Micropterix > Micropterix facetella. Next base: position 24,870,087 of record JAOPUG010000333.1, on the reverse strand, counting down.
ATTCATGCAAAATCTTCTATACTCTGGCCAAATTTTGAAATCCCCTTTCTGTGAATTTAAAAGTTTCATCTTATTTTACTAAGAATAAAATAATTTTTTCGACGTAACGACTATCACTGATAACCAAGACACTCGTCATTAGTTGTTATTTTTTCAGAATTTTATAATACGTATTTTTGTATAAACGAAGTATTAAATAGAAATGGCAGAAGGAACTTTGGGCCCCAGAAATTGTCCCCATAAAAGCAACCGAAGTGAGAAAAGAAACAGACGACGAAACCAACAAAATAAAACACCAAATTAAACGCCTTTATTTTACCTGTCAACACGCTTACAAACAGACCACAGTAAAACGGAAAGGGAGAAATTGACAACACAATCCCTTTGACGGTAATGCGAACAACATCACTGCTGGAGCAGCGACAGCCAGGGCGATTCTGGAAGCATAGCAGCATGAGAAGCAGGAGAACGATGACATCGTCGTAATTTGTAAATCTGCTCCATCCTTTATGAAATTCATCGCGCACAAAACACATCATTACTGGAGGAGAACAAGGCTGGCGTGCGGGCTTTGCCGTGGTTCAATGATGACTGGATCAGGCGGCAGACTTCAGCAGTCTGCCGTGGTGATGGGAGTAAACGAACCAATCAAAAGTCGGGCAACGGGAAAAAATAGCGTTGTGCAAGAGCTAGACTGAATCGTCGCGGAGGCATTCTATGTATAATGACTAGCGACGCTACACCTTCTGAGAGATTAAGCAAACTTCGATCTACATGCATCATATCGAGTAGGATATATTTACTTACTTGACTTATCATAACGTGTCTCTTGGCTGATCGGTCCTTCGTCTTCCTCATCTAGTCGTCCATCGAGGGCGTCCTACACTACGTTTCTCGGTGCGCAGTGTTCAGCATAATTTATCGGCCTACTGCCAACAAGCAGTGGTGACAATAAGCTAGCTAAAATGAGCTTGCTTATCATTTAAGCTTTGCCCACCAATTCGGTTCTTCGGCAGATTTCTACGCTCCGGATCATATCCCGTAGAGAGATTCCGAGCATAGCTCGAAGAACGACTTTAAATTTATGGACGAGCCCCACAGCCAAGGGCCAAGGTTCCGCGCCGTACTTTATTTATAAACCAAGACGCACTGATTGTATACCTAGGTCTTCAGTATTTGCAGTATATTAGATTTGATGATGCGGCAGAGTTTTTCAAATACTGCCCACACCAGTCGTGTCCTTCGGTCAGTCTCTTGAGCGAAGTTTGGTCTACAGAGTTGAATGCTTTGCATTAAGTAGACGTATTCCTTCACAACTTCGAGGGTCGCATTACCAATTGTCGCGTGTCAGGTCAATATGGGCATTTAGCATAAGTTTTAGTTTTATCCATGTTCATCCGGAGACCTACTCGTTGACCTTTTCTAGCATTCCTGCAGCGTTTCTGCAAAGATGACTGTATCGTCTGAAAACCTTAGATGTGTCTGTTATTCGATGTGTTCCCTGTCAATGTTAATGGCGTATCTTTCCCACTTTAATATTTTAAAGACATATTTTAAGGAACGGTGTACAATTTCAGGGAAATGACGTCTACCTTGTCCAATCAGAACGCTTTGGTTTTGTGGTCATGTATTTCGATAGTTAACGGTGCGGTATCACTACCTTCGGACACTATCAGCTCTAAGTTGGTGCAAAACTGCGTGACACTTTTGAACTCCTTGGGAGAAAAAAAACAGAATAGTTCTGAGATGGGTCCCCGGTCATGCAGGGATCGAAAGCAAGAACAAAACCGGCGAACTTGCATAGGCGGCAATAAAAGGAACGCTATACGGTCCTGAATTATACTTTGCACACTCTACCATATATCAGACGAAACTTCCCTGCCTCTAGTATGCGAATGCGGCCTACTGATGCGTGAAAGAAATATCCACCTCGGAAACTACTATCTCCAACCTGAAGAGGTAAAACAATCCAGTGCCAAAACTTATTGCGGTTCTTACCTGACGCGAAGCTAAGCAAAGAATTATAGTAGGTGGCGATCACAATAGACCTGAGATGGTCGCAGTCTAGGCTCAGAAAACAAACTCCCGAACTAAAGGGCAAAAAATCTCCAGTAGTGACAAAACGAGACGGAGAGAGAGAGGCATCATTCGTCAGAAACTAAACGTAGAAATTGTACTCACTCAAAAGTGTCTACTAATTTTATTAGACTGTTACATTCTTAACCTTTATATTATTTATGATAACAGCTTCAATAAGAAGAAAAAACAGTAATAAATTACGTGTATATTACTCTTAATAATAATACTTAATAAACACACATACACATACATGTTTGGATTTAGGATTAGTGCCACGGGCTAACCCGCCTGCCGAGGCGTTTCAACGATTTTTATCGTTATATCGCTCTGAGATGAACATACAAAATTTTGACAAAAACAATCCACGTATCAAACTTCGCCACTGCCCATCAATATTCCCCCGGATATTGATCAGTTGAAGAAGGCCGATAAACCGACTAACGTTGGATTTAAGACTTATACTCGGGCGAACCCATCACCCTGAGGCGTTTCAAAGAAATTTATCCTTATAACGCCCTGAGATGTATGTGCAGAATTTGGACAATACATATCCACAATCCAACTACGCCATATCCCCTGAGAGTCCAACTCCTCACCGTGAGGCATTGGGAATTTTCAAGCCTACTGAGGCATCCTCGCGCCATCCCTGCCAGATGTGGTCAGATTACTCCGATCACCCGTCTGGTAGCAGGTTCGAAGTCGCTTGCGCGTTCTTCTACCTTATGTAAGGGGCAATTCCTTACCGGAACATGTCACGCATACAAGACGCCCTTTACTCGGTTTGCCACCAGAGATCTGGTGGCCAACGTATCGTTTCTAAGGATAGATAGCATAAGGTATCTAACTATCCCCGCTTTCTTAGGTCGCATTACGATTCCAACCTCCCCCGACTATTCTTTGTTTAGCAAGAGCCGGCAAACCGGCCAGTGCATCAGACATCCGTCCGTCCGAAGTTTTTACCCAGGGCTTTTACCACATTAGCGGGATACACTAGGATTTGGCGCGTGTCATCGCATATGTCAGAGATACGTCGGTCCCCTCTTCAGGAAGATTGTTGAACAAATGCCAGCAAGTTGACCAGATATCTAGGGCCACCCGAGGTGTTCCTCCAAATCAGACGCTAAGAGCGCTCAACAAGTTCGCCGGGCTAGTCTCTCTTCGGGGAGGCTGCCGGATGGGAGCTGAACCGTGAGTCGGCCCAACCATGATAAACAGGAGTTGGCCATTATGACCCGAGCTGCATGGACTCATTAGGCCCCATTAAATGCATCAATCCTGCAGGGCCGCCAGAGGTATTCCCTCAGATCCGACCGCGGCGCATAGCGGGTTCACAGATTTAGTCTCTATTCGGGGTGGCTACCGGATGGGAGTTGAGCAGAGTCAGCCGACCAAGATAACAAATACGGGCATAGGGCCCGAGCTGCACGACCCCATTAGGCCCCACAAGACATGCACGTATATATAAGCAAAAAAAACCTTATATACCTGTACGAAAGATCAAGTTATATTATTTTTGAGAGAAGACATAGCTTCAGACGGGAGCGAAACACAATCGAACTAACGGTCTCCCTTATATTGGAAGGTATGTTGTTCCATATTCGTGCTGCATACACAGCAAGAGAGAAGGCAAATAAAGCTTTGTGATGCTGAGGTATACACAGCGTATTCGTTGTCTGAGGCCGTAATAGCAGCCTATGGGAAGATAGCGATCGGAATTTGGATTTTAGGTACTGTGGATTATTGAGTATTTTCTGCAATAGGTAATAAATATGCAGGTCTCTACGGTAACTTATCTGAATCTCTCCACATATCCAACACAAACATTCTGGAGCCGCTCTAATTTATCTAAGAGAACTTCATATGCATCGAGGTACCATATATCTGCATAGTCCAGCAACGGCAATAGCAAAGATTGTGCCAGAGGTAGGCGAGTGCTTAGAGAGAAGGATTTTTGTAGCCTCTTAAGGCTATGAAAACTGGCTTAAAGTTTCATGCTGACCACAGTTACTTAATGATGCCAAAAATGATTTGTTGCAAAAAAATACACCCATGTTTTTTACGGTATTTGAAAATGGAATCTCATCATGGCCAACAACTTTTCTTCATGCTTTTTCCACTATTTGTCCTGTTTTAAGCTCTAAAAATGTTAAATTATTTTTGACGCCATTTAGCGGCCGAGTCGAATACTAATTCGTGACATTCATGGACCAATAGAGGGTACTGACGGTTGTTATTTCATTAAATAAATAAAAAAGTATAAGTCCTATTATAAAATAATTAGGTCGTACCAACCCCAAAATTAACTGGGCTTTGCGCATCGGCTTTAACTATCGATTGGCGTAAGAGAATGTTAAAACGGACGTAGTTTACTTGAGTTATCGCGCGTAGTAACATCTACACACCTAGACATCCGATTTTAAATTTCGTTTTGGTTTAGATGGACTCGAGCATATATAAAACGTCGATTTAAGTATTTTTGGACCTTTTAATTTTATATACTAGAGTCCATCTAAACCACAAAAAATGTGTCTCTCTGTCTGCATGTGCAACTACGAAAAAAGTCTTTTCTTACATATTAGCACGATTGTAAGACTTCGGCCCCTCGTAGGGTGGGCCGAAGTATAACTCTCCATAAACACGACGAACGAAAGCAGAGTTTCGTGTTTGACATTTCCAAACATTGCACAAACATCGTAATCGTGTACTTGAACCACTGTTAAAGAATTGTTGACTGGACTATAGAATCAAAACAGTCGATGACATCTCAACTCATTTGAAACGACGTTATGTTGAGACACATGTAAAACGGATTCACGAACAAAGTATTATGTAGGTATATCTACAAAATGTAATCATCGTTTTTCATCGAGGGACACATTTAGCTACAAAGTTCATCGCCGGCAAATAACCACAAAATATTAAAAGATTGCAGTAGGAAAAAATAAAAACCAATACGGAAATGGCGTCCAGTCACAGTTATAACAATATTCACGATACACTCTGCCGCTGTCATCACTATCAGATATACCCCCAAATAGGATTTAAATGTAAACTCTCTGCCGTTGGAGCTGGCATTTTGCAGAGCCAGTGAGCGCGTGTGGTTTGTCAGCAATGACATATCCAGATGAAACCACTTGGGAGGTCGCTCGGTGTGCGCGGCGGGCGCGGCGGACGTAGCGCGCCCCGCGGTGTGCACACGCCTCCCAGAATACAGAGAACCGCCAAGCGGAATAATTTCATAGAGAGGCCCCGGTAAAGCTGTTCGTAAATAATTAAGCCGAACAGCGGGCACGCGACCAAATGAACAGCCATTCTCAAAGTCACAGAGAGGATTGCATTTTGAATTAACCCTAAACGTTGCGTATTTCTCCGGATTAAGCAAGGAGTAACATATTTAGATGTGACCTAAACTCAAAGCATTTCGCCAGATTTTGAAGAAATACCGTATTTGAATAATGTGTCTTAAGACTATACCCGGGCAAGCCCGTCACACCGAGGCGTTTCAACGAACTTTATCGTTATATCGCCCCGAGATGAAACGTACAAATTTTGAACATAACATATCCCCAATTTAACTACGCCACTACCTGTCGGAGTCCTACTCCTTACGGCAAGGCACTGGGAAGTGCCAACCAGCGGGCAGCGTCACCTTCTGACTACCAAATTAAGTCGGATTTCTCAGTCCAATCTGATCCCAGGCTCGAAGTCGCTTGCGCGACCTCTACCTGCTGTAATAAGGTGGTATTCCGTTACTCAGAAATATCGCTGACCCGTGACGGCCTTTACTCGGAGAGCCACCCGAAATCGGGTGGCCAACAGATTGTTTCTAATGATAGGTGACACCGGGTCAACATCTACCCCTGCGCCTTAAGCAGCATTACGTAACTAAACTCCCCCGGCTATTCGTCAGTTGAGCATGGCCGGCAAACCGACTAATACATCAACCGTCCAGGGCCATCAGAAGTGTTAACCTGGTCCGATCGCAAAGCGGGTTTCACCGGATTAGTCCGTCTTGGGGGAGGCTACCGGATATGCGCTGAGCCATGAGACGAGCCGACCGGTGTAATAAGATAGTCATATGGCCCGATCTGCACAGCCCCATTAGGCCCCGGATGGTTCTTAACGGTTCTGTGTAGTTTGGGCTATGATACCCGTTATGTCAACTTGGTCGGCTCAGCTCGCGGGCAGCTCCTATCCAGGAGCCTCCTCGAAGAGTGACCAACCTGGTGAACCCGCTATGCGGTGGATCTGGGGACTGAAACTCGAGTAGAACTGGACAGCTGACGCACGGGGCGAGCTTACCGGCCATGTTGTCACTAACTAAGACCCGGAGCAGTTTAGAAGCGTAACACGACTTAAGAAAGCAAAAACCCGATATCGGTTGAGACGCCGAGCAAAGAACGCCCCATATCCGTGATAATGCCAATGATGAATTGCCGCTCGCTTGACGTAGAAGATCGCGCAAACGTCTTCGAACTCACGACCAGACGGGTGGTCGGAGAAATCCGACCAAGTCTGGGAGTCAAGGGGTGAGGCTGCTCTCAGGGTGGAAATTCCTTGTGCCTCGCCGTAAGGTGTTGGCCTCTGACAGGCAGTAGTGGAGCTTGGTACGTAGATTCGTCTTCGTTCACGAAGTCTCTGTGTTTCACTCCGGGGTGATATAGCAATAAAGTTCTTTGAAACACTCCAGGGTGGACGGGTTCACCCGTACGAGGTGACAACTACTATAGGCCACGGACGGTACGTTCCCGGACAGTAGGTACCTCCAGTATATTAAATGTTGGTGTTCGCAATGTAACACTACGGGATAAAAAGTAGACATTATAAATAAAATATGTCGAGAGCGACACAAAACTTTCCCGGCGGCATCCATCCACGAACGAATTTCGACATTTATAAAGGTCGTCAACTTGATATTTTGCAGTTTTTACACTATTGCATTGGGATTTTTGATCAAATTGTCTACATTTGTTTGCCAATCTACATGCATCTGTCAAATTCCATAATTTTGACATATCCAGAGGGATCCAATACCCACGATATTGATCTTTTAAAGTTCTCAACTGATCAGCCTGAAATTTTAACTCGATGTGTGCTTTTAAGCAATCGATAGTCACCTGTCAAATTTAAAATTTTGACCGGTCTAAAGACCACCATTTTGAAATTCTACAATTTTCATCCGAATCACATGTCATCAAGTTACTGGTGTGAAATTCAACTATTTAACATTTTCAAAAGACGCCATTTTGAGGTTCTACAAGTTTCATCCGATTTCATTCAAAATGAAAACGTGGATTTATTTTCCAAAGAGAATCATCATTTATTTCATTCCATTTCTATCCCTCCCTCCCGAAGGGTCACCTCGCTCAAAATCAAAACCTTCGTCGATGAATACCACCGGGAAAATTTTGTGTCACCCACAAAAGATTTTTTTAAACTAGTGACAAGATGCAGTTGGAGAAATACTTCCAACTGTTCTGAATGCAAATTACATATCGCAAGTCATATTCTGTAAGATATGGCTTTTGTCATTTTTTGACAGTGACACTTCTGTTTGACATATGACAGTCAAAAACTAATTGGTGCATTCCAGGGTGAGACTATTACTATATACCAATTTTAAACTCAATCGATTCAACGGCTTGTCAAAGTTGTTATCAGCCGGCACTCAGACAGACAGACAGATAGACGCCACTCTGAAAATAGTCTTAATCGTTTTGGGGAACCTCAAAACAAATATATCCGTCGTTATCTAAAAACAAAAAATACGGCACGATCACAATAATTTCCCTTCCAGTAGTAGCCGGAAAAGTAATTAGCAAATAGTGCACGGTTAAGGCACATTTTTTTGGAGCTGCCCATTTAAAGAATCTTTACCCGGTCGGCCCATATGCTGCATTTTTTTAAGTTGTTCCATCATGGTATAATAGAAACATTTTCAATAGAATAGCACGAACACATATAAACTTCACTCACACATGCAGTACGATCAGGGCCGTGTATCTTCTTTAGTAGAGCAAAATCGATTATCATTGCACATATCATAAAAAATAAGGTGACATAATATGCGGACAAGGAAGGCACTCACCTGAAATTCATTAGTACTTTTTTCATAAATAAGTACCTATTTATTAGCCAATTAATTTCGTGTCGTCGTTTATTTAATACAATGGCGCGCGTGGGTACTTAAAAGAGATAAAAATATTATGTGTTCTGTATACTGCGTTCGGATTATTAACATTGCCAATTGACATTTTCAACATTTAAAAAAGACATATGAACTCATTCCCGGTACCAACTCAAATTTTACGGCTGATAACTTACGGGTTTTCAATATTGTCAAAATCTACTGTTAGTACGTGTTCCCTTTCTAGTTTAATTAGGTGCATGAAAGACAAATAGTGGTATCACGATTAATAAATACCCCTACGCGCCAAGCGCCATTCTGCTGAGGGTTTTGTAGAAGTTGCCAGCATATATATTAAACGATTTATATTAACCCAAACTTTGGTAGCGTCATGCCGAACTTGTAGATTGGCAACATTCAGCTGACCGAGCCCAGCCAATAGTCTCACTCACTGCTTGGCCATACACAGACCTGGCGGGTAGGAATAGAGGACCGTTAGATCTTTAATGATACATTCTACCTACCAGCCTCGTTGATCGGCGTTGCCTTAGTTCAGATCGTACTATCGCAATATATAGCATTTTTCAATGTGCGATGTGAGATTACGGCCATGAAAACTAACGAAAATCGTATGGACTTTTTAGTGTCACAACGCATAGTATAAAATAATTGAGGTGTGCGGGAACGTGTTATAGTTTTAAAACTCCTACCTAGTTAAACTTTAATTCACCGAGGGGTTTTATTTGTATTATCATAAAACGACTTTGATAAATATTACAGAGGGAAAACCGAGGTAAAAGACAGCTAGAAAGGACTTCGAAGACTTCGCCATCAACTTTGCGCAGACCTGTTCGCTAACCCGGAGAAACGAAGCGGTCACCCTGGACCCGGTTTTCCGTGATAAAGAAAGCCCTCAGCCTCTTATCAAATTCAAACCCAAAGCTGGGGCAGGGGGAAAACCCAAGGGTTTGTCAAACTTCGGCTCAAATGATTATTTTTTTGTATATATGTATACTATATTAAGATGTTCAGGGTAATTTAAAGAAACTACCTGAACTTAGCACGTAAACCACGAGAGATCCATTGTGCCACTCTTGTAATGACTCCCTCAATGAAGAGTAATTCGTTAACTCGAGTTATCGTGCATAGTAGCAAAACTAAGCAGGATTTCAAGATTTGGCCACTTAGGTGGCCGAAGTAATATGAAAATATCTTCTAATCTTCACTCACTTTATTTGGCGCGAAAATTTTAGAAAAATATTATGTTAGGTATATGTTATTTAAAAAAAGCATAAAACAAAACTCATAAAGCCATTTTGTCTCGTTTTAATCGATATTCCTCCGCCTATATTATTCATAAGATATGCATATTATTAAATATATATTTTATTCATACGTAAGTTTAAACCTTTATGTAAGTATTAATATACCATTTTATATCTAGTTGAAACATTTAATCACCCCCCCCCCCCTTCCGGCAGGGGGCCAAGTCTTGCGCGTTTTTGTTACTATGCACGAACGAGTAAGCTACGTCCGATTTAAAAAAATCTCCATCTAATTTTATCTATCTAACACGTGGCTAGTTATTTCTCCGCTTCGATATTAGGCGTTCATACGAGGTGACGAGGCGTGGGTTCGCGTCACACTAGTCGCCCTTGCACTTGGGCGATTCCGAGTGCAGTGCTTTGTCTCGCTCGCACGTGGGCTCCTGGGGCGTGGTGAATGATGTAATCATGTATTCACGCACCGCCGCAGCGCGTATGTTCACCTGATACTTCAGCGCTCGCTCAGTGACACATCAATTAATTGTATTATTTTATTTATTACTATAAAAAATAAACCGTAGAGCGTACATACCCAAAAATTAACTGGTTTCTGCGCATTAGCTATAACTATCGATTGCCGAAAGATTTTTTTAAATCGGACGTAGTTTGCTCAAGTTATCGTGCATACAAATATTTTTCGAGCATGATTTTAAGACTTCGCCACTTAGGTGACCGAAGTAATATAGGAATTAAGTGGGGAAGTGAATATGTCCTCTTTTTAATTTAAATGATGCTCGTAACTAAAATCCTATCGATAAAATTTTATTTCAAAAAAATCTTATTATTTTTCTGCCGCTGTAACTCTTGTTACATTTTAGACCTTAGACTTTTAATTTTTTTTAAAATGTTATCTTTATTGCTTCAGTGAATGAAATTTGTTGATGATCTTTCCTCTCTTCTCCCTAATATGGTGCCTGCAGGACAGATTCTAGTCGAATTCGACCCCAAGGTTCATCATCTGCATGCTATACGGAATCTCCTCCGACTCAGTGCATATTTTTTATACAGATTGCATGTCGATCATCGAAGTATAGATACTGCTACCGATAATGATCGCTAATGTTTTAAAGGAATTTAGGAGCAAGCCATGGCATGGCCTTTAGGCCATCCCGATATAGTATACAGGTCAGTGTTAGTTGCAATATCCTTTGGCTGAATGTGTAAATATGTCTGGACATCGTCGGCATAAAGATGATGCTTTGCATGGAGAGAATTGGACAAGGAATTTATCAAAAGTAAGCATAGCAGTGATAAAAAGATGCTATCTTGTGGCACATCGGCGACTTGTGGTAGAAATTTGGAGATTTGGTTATTCTTACCCTTTACACACTGGCGCCGACTTTTTAGAAACGACGTGAATCAGTTGACCACCGTAAGTGAAATATTAAGTGATTCTAATCGGGCAAGAAGTATACCATAAACTACAGAATTAAAGGCGCTACTAAAATCTAAAAGAAAGAGTAGAGTTAGTTGTTTTTAATACATGGTAACTTGGATTATAGCAAGTGTCTTGCTGTGATTGGGGCGAAATCCGGATTGAAAATGGTTAATAGGACAATAGAATCAATGCGATATTAAATATAAAGTTAGGTACCATACGAGGAAGAATAATTATGACGGAATGGAAGGAAAAACGGAGAAATTGATTAACTGTAGTGCTGTTTAAATATACACACTTACATACAATTTATCTGCCTAATTCATGTTTATGTATATTTATATTATAACGAGTGTTTTTATAAAGGTATAGAACTTTAAGTTGGCAACACTTTCTTTAACTGGCGGCCATTTTGTCAGCTGTGAAGTGATTTATGTTTAGTTTGGTTTATCATTTCAACATGAATAGACTGACGTCTGAACAATCCTTTCAAATTGTGCAAATTTATTTTGAAAATCATGGTTCTGTTCGAAATACGTATCGCGCACTACGTCCATTTTATGGTTAAAACTGCCGTATGGTCAAACAAAACAAATAAACATAACTGCCATATTTGGAGTGATGATAATCCTCAAGTTTGGTGTGCTTTATGGGCTGGTGGAATCATCGGTCCGTACTTCTTTAAAAACGATGCTGGTCAGAACGTTACAGT
>JAOPUG010000333.1:24798071-24811047 GCA_027564375.1 Micropterix facetella | reverse complement strand
TCAGCTAATTAATAGACCCGGACAAATGTTTTTATTTTTGGCAGGTTATATTTTGAATGGTTTTTTTTCGTAAAACTAGTTCCATTTAAGTAGGAATAGATCTCTTTCAGATGTTGATTTAATTTTTTTCTAGAAAATATTCGTCGTTGACGTGATTCACCACTTTCTTTTGATTTACCGGCTGCTTTAATTTCTAAAATGATCCGATTGTTAAACAATTTACAGAATCAAAGTTAAATATCCAACCAACCCCTAAAAACGATGTTTGTTTAGCAATTCATCAATACATACGAAAGCGACCTCGTCTGCGCGGCAAGTTTGTCCATTAATCAAAGACATTTTGCAACGAATAAATTCGAAGGAGATTCATCAAAGTTCTCAGGTGCGCTTGATAAGTAGGCGAATAATTTATGATTATTTGTCGAGACGTTGTGCATAAATCCTGTGCAATTTTTAGTTGCGAAAAAACTCGTTAGATTTATTTTCAATCATCAGCGCCATCTGTTGGCACGTAGCTATATGTTTCAGAAAGTTCATGTTATGATCCCTATTAACTGATAGAGGGCGGTTGCTGTTAATCGAAATCAGGATGCGCGCCATCTGTCGACATTTCCCAGAACTTACATCCACAACTTGACGTTTAAGCCAAAGGCACGTTCGCTTTCAAAGACTTGACGCAATTTTCGTTGTTTATTCAGTGAGGTCCGCATAATTAAGGCCTTGGTGACACGTATTTTCAGTTTATAATTTCTGTCGCGAAGTGCATAAAACTGAAGAAAAAGTGAGTGTGCCTATTAATGCCAAGCAATGATTATTTGTACGCGTCACTGTTACCGGTGCTGCAGTAAGTTTCGTCAAAATGTAAATAATGTACGAGTGATTCTTCTTGGCAGAACTAGCATCTCCATTTTGTCGGTCTATGGAATCAAAATTGGGCTAAAATGTTTTGTTTTACTTAGAGTACCCAAAGGCGGTGTTTTGAGGTGTGCGATGCATGCGTATGACACACCTACACATACCATCGCTTCCCGCCGCACTCACACAGCACAACAAAGTGAAAGTTGAATGAAACGAGCATGCGTTGATCGTTGATTGTGTTTGCAATCGTCTTATAGTGTTGTGATTTTTGTGTGGAGCTATTATCGTATTGTGATGTATAGAAATATATCTCAAGGTAATTTATGCAGAAACAACATAATATAGTCTGGCCTGCGAATCGTTAAAAATATCGAGATGTGTTGGAGTTAAAAATCGGATGATGCCATCATTTCCCCGAACTAACATCAGACGGATACAGTCAGATAAAGCAATCTTGAGTGTTTGAATGAGTGGTCATCTTATACTCAATGCAAATTTAGTAAAAATACATGATAATTTTATGGTAGCAGACAGGTATTTTATTGTTACAATTGGAAAGAAACTAAACATTATAAAAAAAATCTTTAATATAATAAACTGGATATTGTATAATTTGAAGAATTAATAAATATATAAACTATTTTTTCTACTGATGTCTATATATTTCCAGTGTAAAAAACAGTGTACCTATATATTTTTTAAAACATAGAATATCTAGGTCGCAGTGCCGCCACCTAAGTGGTTTAGATCTAGAGCTTCTTTACGAAAAAGCTGATATTTTTTGGCGCCTAACGTTAAAATACGCGTTTTTTTGTAAACCTTTTTCACAGTTTTTTATAAAAATTGCAATAATATTTAAAGCAAATTAACAAATGAGACGTTCCCCTATGGCCTATTTTACTATTTACTAAGGTTATTGGTTGATTAAGGTTATTGATTAATATTGTTATTTATTGATTGACTAATTCCCTATTTTACTATTTATAACCTACGTAGTATGTGACAATTTGGCAATTATGATTTTATTTATTTGCCGACACGGCATGGACCTCAGAATTAATAATATCAGAATTAATAAATTTATCAATAGCTTTCTATATAGGTAGGGTTTCTACCAAATAGTACCTAATATCATTTTTATACTCAATAAATACACGTTTTTTAACACTTTTATGTTCAATTTCTTAAAACTGGTGCAATATAAAAAACAACTTTAGCTCTTTTGTTTTGTCACTTTTCAAATTTTAGCGCCAAATGGTGCAAATCTAGCGTTTCTTAATATTTAGCGCTTTTTTGGACGCTCACAGCTCGTTTTCGTCAAAATCAGGTAGCAGAACTGGGTTAGTGCATTGGCCTTACAGTATTATATTAATACTCTAAGGCCTTGGCGGTAGCCGAAGGCCAGTGAATTAAGAAATATCCAAATTCACGGCTCACCGAATGTGATCGTGGTTTTAGTAGCATGGACCCTTTCTCCAAAGTGGAATCCGTGGTCTGTGGACCAAATCAATATAATTAATCATAAGCGATGACGAAATGTTGAAATATTTCAGTTAGGGGTTAAACTTATTAATACTGCCGCGTCCTGTATATTTTGAATAAGTATACCGCATTTGCTGTACGTCCCTGCATTCTACACGCGTTTTTCTAGTTCAATCGAATAAATCGTAGCAAATTATCTCTTTCTGGCAATGTATTTTAATTAAATTCGCATATCAACAGACAAATCAACCAAAACAGTCAACAGAAATTTTGACAGTTCTTGTGAGGTTGCCAATAGCAACTTTTAAAACGTTATTTGGTTATGTACCCTTGCGCCACGATTACCTGGCCATACTATATTTCAGCTGGTAATTTTCAAATTCAGTCAACTTCATTTTTGCAAAATTGGCTATATGGCAAAATAAAGATTTAAAGAAGAGAGACAATTTTGGTTTCATTCCTTCATCGATTCGGGGTCGCTTTGGTGCCTTCCTTGATTTCGGTGTTGATTTACGGCCACGACCACCAGATGTCAACATCTGGTGGTCGTTCATTTACGGTACTCGTATCATCATCACCACAGCCCGATGGCATATGTTCGTTCGTATCATCGTAATCACATTCGATTTCGAATTGTCCGGTAATCTCACAAGGCAGCTCCATTTCATCGCGCAACAATTGAACATTGTCGTCCAATTCATCATTGTCACTAACAGCATCGACGGCATCTGGTGGCGTTATGATGATATCAACGGCTTCTGCGTGTAGACCTAAGTTCTCTTCTCCATCACTATTTTCATCAGACCAATTATCAAAAATAGCTTGCAGCTCGGTAACGGTAAGAATTTTCTGTCGACAAATCATTCTGAATCTTGTAAATATTGCTGTGAGGTTCTTCTTTTTACTAATAATAAATAACCTGAAAATTAAATTTATTATTTTTATGAAAATATATAATAAAATATAAATTATAAGTTTTACTTTTACATGTGCGATGATGATGCGTAAAAAGAATGACATTTGGCGAATAAAGGTGCATATACAAAACAATGGCGCGCGGTGTTTTTGACAGATATGTCAAAGTGAAAGTAAAACCATCACACCAATGCCTGTCGGGTATTTAAATAATCATATCAGGTGTGTTGCCAGGTAAAAAAAAATCTCGATCAACTTCTATGTTCCCCCGGTCCCATATTTCACAGTTTCACTAAAATCGTACGAGCCGATCTCGACAAAATCGTACGAGGCAGGCTTTAATGGGTTAGTTAGACATACATTTGCAATCATTCGTATCGCATATTTTTTCGAAGCAATCGTATCAGCGCATCGATTATCGTACTTCCACCTGCTGCTGTCTCGCAATGGTCGGTCAGTAGCCGAAGCGAACTGCGAAGCAAGCTAGCTAATGCCCCCGCGAACATTCTCCGATACGCGGACGGCGCTCAACAAGTTATCTCTGCAGTATCAACACCGGGCGTGTAAAACCGTGTTTTTTCAATGAATTTCAATTCGGCGAATGCCCGAAATACTATCGAAGGAAATCTAGCAGGGTCCGTGGAGAATGTAGCCGGTATATGGTGATTTTGGAGCAAACATATGTTTTTGTTTTGTTCGTGAATTTGTGTGGAATCGTCCATCGAGATGTATGAAAACTCGGATGTCTCGGGTGAGATTAAAAAGCAGACGTGCCATTCGTACAAATCCACGGAGGTAATCGTGGATAACACGTAAGTATTTTTATATTAATTATTGATATAATCATTATTTATTTATCTTATCTGTGGGCTTAATTTTTTCGTTTGTCCTTAATTTCGTGGCATTCAGATGTTTTTGTACAGTATATCAAATGTTAAAATATTAAAGTTTTTGTTAGGTGTTCCAGCTAACAAAAAAAGAGGAGTTAAAAGAGTAGGTGTGCAATTAGATACCCTTATACGTAGATACCTATTTCTATAGTAGTTATAATAGTAAATATAATATTAGATATTGATGTAGTTGTAACATTAGATATTGATGGATACTATGAAGTACAAATCTTGATAGGTAATTAGGAAATATGTAAAATGTACCTACCTATATAAATGTACATGGAATTTTACTCACTGCAAGGCCAGCCAGTTACTTAAGTAGTTAGGTAATGTTAACTAGTACTTGAACTTACTGGGCTTTTTCCTTCATCTTAGAAACAAACCTAAATAATTTAATTAATAAGAAAATATGCTGCAGCTATCGGCTATTAATAAAATGTTAATAGAAGTGAGAGGCGCCGTTACAATTTAAAAGAGCAAGGACTATCCGCCACCGTTCCGCATATTTGCTGACTTCTGCTCAAGTACAAACAGACATGCAGCATTCATATTGACAGGCCACCTATAGAACAGGCTTGCCTAGTAAGGGTACGGCAACGGCATAAAATTGTAATATTATGTGTTGTAACTTGTCTGCTTACTTAGGTATAGCGCACACCTACCTATTATCATGATCAAACCGATATAAAAATATTGGTTGATTGAGCAAATCAATTTAAAAATAAAACCGGCAAAGTGCGAGTTTGATTCGCATGTCGAGCTTTCCGTACCTCTGTATTGAAACATTTTCACACACATTGACTAAGAATATCTAACAACTGTTTTTTTATAAATGATATACCACATGGGACATGTCATTGAAATACAATCTAGCCTTAAGACTAATAAGTATTTTAAATTTGACTTAATCTTCGAATGCTGACAACTAAGAATGTGTCCATTAACACTTTTCCGATTGTCTCTATTAAGGGAAAGCCACTTTATTAATGTGTTCCTTATATATAGCACTATCATTACACTAAAGTAACTCAAATGGTTTTGTCCTTTTCAGTCTTCTTTTTACGTCCGTGTTATCGAGGACTTAATGCTATTTGTGTGTTTGGACTATGTATCCAAATACTTAGTATTGTTATGTCTTTGAATAGTTATGG
Organism: Micropterix facetella; assembly: GCA_027564375.1. NCBI lineage: Eukaryota > Metazoa > Arthropoda > Insecta > Lepidoptera > Micropterigidae > Micropterix > Micropterix facetella. The sequence goes on along the minus strand of JAOPUG010000333.1, from coordinate 24,805,748 downwards.
AAATGAGTTTGCGTAACTATTCAATTATTTTTAATTTCTATTTTTATATGTATAACAATTGGAAGGAATTGCAGCAAAAACCAAGAAACCTTTTACCAAGAGGGTTCGGTTTGACAGATGAGTTTCACTTCAACGTCATTATTAATTTAATCATAAGTGTTTTATAAAATACCCACTTACTTAATTTATTACTTCCGTTTTAAATTACACAGTTTTGATTCTTACCAAATATGAATCGCTCTTTATCATTGTGTTGTACCTACATATATAACCTAATGTTAACGCTTTACATACCTCCACAGATGAATAGTGATGGTTGCCTTCGATAAGGAGGCGTTGCTTCTCGGGAATTCGTCATTATTTTTCTCATTACTTATTTACGGATAAATTTTAGAGAATTTTATCTGCTTTTTTAAAGTATATAATAATATTACCTCTAAAATACTTACTTTTAAAGTTATAAAGTGAAAGTCACTGAAAAAAATCGTCTTTTTTGCTTTTTTCTAACAATTACTGATTTTTGCCTCTTTTTTAAATTCTTTTTTCTCATAAACTATATGACGTATAAAAAAATTAAGACATATGAATTGTAGACAATTTTCTTTTCTTTATTTTAGTTTAAAAGCACTTTCTGCGTAAGAAGCTTCTTTTGAAAATTATAAGCCAAAAACCAAAAAAAGGATTTTTTAGTGTTTTTTCATGATTTCTATTTGTCGAAAATAAAAATTGCCGAAATTACCATTTGATTGGACTATTACCTAAGTAAATTTCGTCGTACACTGGCCCTGCCCTAATAATTAAACTAACCACTAGCTCGATTACATAGCAAATCAAAGTTCACCTCTCGGCGTATTCTGCGTCCATTGTACACTTCGTGAGCGTGGGTAGTTTTTGTACGTATGACATCTCTACGGGGCTGACCCGGGCCCGTTCTCGGCCAACAATGGCCGCTCGGACAATGGATTACCCTGGCAGCGTGTCGCCCGCTGCTTTGTTTCTTCCGCGGACAGCCGGTTGCAATTGTAACGGCTGCGTAAACAAAATGGATAACCGTAGATGAAAGGCTCGCCACCCGGTTAAATCATGAAACTATTGTGATATTGGGACCGCTTCCTGACAACTATTTTAGAGGAAAACATTGTTGTAAAATTTGGGTATTGTCTAATAATTGGGTAATATTTCATTATTAAGAGACATTTTAATATCATCCTTATGTTAAATGGTACAGTCTGCTATTAGGACTGTTCTAAAGACACAATAATTTTCTAACAAAGTAAGGAGTATGCCACGGTATGTGGTTCAATGCGGGTAAAGTTCAACTGATGCCTGCCTACTCCGTGAGCCTCTCCACAACCTATTACTGGATCCTGGAATACTAGATCCAGAACATAAGACTATCCTGTTCACTTGACGGAGAAAAGATTTTACAATGTGGTAAATTTCTTATCGTCTAACGTATTGTCAATTGATATATCTTGTGTAAATGTAGTCAATTTGATATACAATCCAGTCACACGGTTATAAATAGATGGAATTTATGAGATGAATTCGACCTACCTACTCGAGATTCACATGAATTTACAGTGAAAAATTAACATTTTTCTGTACAATGTAAGTAATCTGCTTGCATTTAAACAACAATACAAATATGAGCCTTGTAGTAAATTTCTTAATATTTAATAATAGTATGCATTATTTCAATATTTTGAAATTTTTCTGAAAAAAAAATAATTAAAGTAAATCATTAATTTGTATTATGCATTTTTTTGGAATCTAGGTGTAAACAATTTCAAATTATATTGGTAGATGTATGCGTACCGAGTACCTAAACTATTAAAATATGATGAAACCATTATTTTCATATTTTGGCCCGTCCGTAGTATTACGTAGGACGGGCCATATTACATTGTCTGATACATACTGTGCGTTTGTGCGTTTGTTGTCCGTATGTCCGAAGACTTCCCATGAAGCGATCTTCACCAAATTTGGTATGCATACTATCTGGGTGACCCTAAGCATCAACAAATTCGATTCGAGTCCCGCAGGACCTGCTGCAGGTGCATCCTGATTTACTTGAGAAGGTCTGACTAATAGGTGGAGCAAGCATAGCATATATGGGTATTTTTGGAATTGTGGTGACGAGATAAACCTATTAGAATAGGGTTTAGGCCATTTGGGTACTGCTGCAGGTATATTCTGGATTTCTTGGCCTGGAGGATGATCTAACCAATAGGTAGAGTAAGCATAGCGTATATAGGTGTTTTTGGAATCGCGATGAGAAGATAACTTATTAAATAGGTTTTAAGCTTTTTTCGATAAGTCAGGAGTTACCAATCACTGGACGAGCCAAAGTTGCCGATGTATATCGGTACTTTTCCTATTATTCATTATCTGTCAAAAAACAAAAAAAGTTAGTTTCCATGGGCGATTTCAGAAGAATGGTATCACCGCGCAAGTAATATTAGATGTTCAGTCTATTGCGCACCGCTGGAGTTTGGCTTGGCGTAAGAATAATATCTCCGCGCATGCAACAATAGTCGTTCGTCGCATTTTTCTCCGCCGGAGTATCATTCGGCTTTATATAGCCAATAGCGGTGCCTTAAACTGGTAACACCCGCTTGATTTCTAGATTTAGTTAAGCATCTTTCTAGAGAAAATTTCAATCTTTTCTCATAATATATCATTACTCCAATATAAAATTGCTTGATTCGGAATGCATTTGCTACTTTTTCGCTTGTTCACCACTGTTTGCCTCTCAAACTTGCGGTACCTAAATATACTTTTCTTCTGTGTGCTAAATCACTTTACGAGTCAATTCCAGTTCGATGTATTAATGTGACAATGTTTACAACATTGGAAAAAATAGCACAGAAATTTACCAACCGTCTTGTCTATATGAAAAATTACTTCACGCCTAACTCGTCTCATGTTGCTATAGCCCTGTATTTAGGTAGGCCAATATCGTCGCTCGAAGTTATTTCTGTCTCTTCAGCGCAAATATCTTCATTGGGGTGTATTTTTCAGTACTAAAACTAAGCTAATGTTAAGCCAGTAGGTAAAATATGTGATAAAATATGTGGTAAAATATGAGATATTTTATGTTACGGTTACGGCGTCCAACCAGAATACGATGATCAACCCGTGACGTTACACATTGAGTGATTTTAAAATGTTAAATTTTAACAATATTGGTAGGGTAAAACGACGTTCCGAGGGGGAGTTGGCAATGCCAATCTCCACCTTCCGCCTCCCTCGTCATGTTATAGCTTTAAATGTAATATTTAAATGTCGATTTAAAATTCTACATTTAGAAACATCAAATGGATGACTTCACCGGCTGGTCATCGTATTCTGGATGTCCTATTAATAGTACTTTTTTCTAAAACCTGTATATTTTAGTTAGTAACAAAGAGTTCGCACAGTTTAGATAGCACTGCATTAAATTACATTTGACTTTATGCGTAGAAAATCTATTTTTTGTGGTGTCACCCATTTTTGTCCACTTGCATAAGCGTTACCATTGATATTATTTTTTATAGTCCTATTAAAAACGAATATATTGAACGTTTTACATCAACTTCTAAACTTCCTTACAGAAACCACTGGAAAACCACATGCGCGGAAAGTTTCTGCAATAGAAATGTAACAAAAATGACTACCCCAACCCCCTCTTTTCCCCTCTCCCTTTGACGCGTTTGTCACCAGGCCAACATTGTTCTAGGCTTATCCGCTGTTAGATTCAACTGCGCTCAATGAACGTAACGGTGTTAAACTGATTGATTAACGGCATTGTTTTCGTGTCGCGCCATTGTTGCGTGCGGTCAATATTGTTGACATTATTTTTTTTTCTCCCTTGTCCTTGATAACATCGATAGATGAAAATGCATAACCCAGAATAAGGGGTTTAATAGGTCCTAAATCTAAATCTTAAACTAAATCTACTCCTACTTTTAGCTCAGATTAAAACGGTTTCATCTACTGTTTTGGGCTGAGGACCATGTTCGTATATGGTGGCCCCACACTACCATGCGTTCTATCCTGTATAGTGCTGTTTTATATTTTCAGACAGGGGCAGTATTTATTCGAAGGTCTGTTGCATGTTTAATCAAAATATCTTTTAGTAATCTTGTTTTGGTGCGTTATTGTTGATTTTTTGTATATTGCTTGTTGTTTTGTTTTATTACGCATCTTGTTTACATATACAGCAATTTTTATGCATACATTTAATTTTAAAGTGACTTATTTTAATTAGTTTTCGTGCAATTCTCTGACCTCTCTCTCTATCGCTATATAACATAATTGTAATATTTCGACCAAAAGCTTCATTTAAAAATCATATTTTTTTCCTTTTCTGTTAGTTATGACGGACTTTAGGTCTATTATGACTTTCTTCTAGTCAATCAATATTGTAGTATTTTTTGTGGTGCCACTATGTATGACATTATACTATTATATTAATCATTATACTACTACGCCAATAAATACTGCAGTCAGAGGATATCAAAATTTACCAACTTTGGAATGATATGTGAAACTCAGCCTCAATCTTCACAAGGTATCACAATCTTCACAAGTAGTCTTCCAAAGGTAGGTAACTGATATTGAAAAAGTGTGAAACGATACAATTTGAATTCTTAAAGAGAATCGTTTCGTCGGATCACAACGTACTTCATATATTCAAATTCAATTCAAATTCAAATAGCATTTATTTAGCAATCTTAAAACTAGTTTACAATAATTTCATTTTTAGACATCGATATTAGATTCCTTTCTTTTCAGCATAGGCCTCCCCCAGAATTTTCCATAAGTGGCGGTCATGAGCTTTCCTCTTGCATGTTGTACCTGCAGTTGAATGCATGATTTTAAAAATTCACTTCAGATCAAATGCACGAGTGTCAGGAAATCAATTAAAACTTTCTGGTTTAAAAAAAGTGTACTATGAGAATTTTGTTTTTTGTCTATTTATGTTAAGGAGTATTAAAGAGGTGGTATGTTAAAATTTTAAAATATAGATCGTATCTAGATTATTTATTATTTGTTTTTAAAACTTATGGATAAGGTGGGTTTTTAAAGTCATCTTATACGAGATGTGTTTTTACAATCAAAGTCCAATTTGTATTAATTTGCAAACAATTGCAACAAATTTTATTTCCATGAAATACTACATTTGTTCTTAAAATTATGCTTAAATTAACCTAATTCCTCATCTTCGACATTTTCATAAGTAGGCCATTGCAATATTTTGTTACAAAACTTCATTTTTTCGTTTTCCGGCACAAACTGAACGCATTTTTTCAAATCTCCTATCTTTTTAGCATTGATGCAGAGCTGCCTTGTTCCTTACGCAGTTTCATGTGGTAGCGGGACGAGAATCTGTGGCCTTATCTTCATCAAGAATGTATGTTTCACCATTCCATCGATGTATTCTTGCGTACTTACTGGCACGTCGCTTTCGATCTTTTTTAATGTGAGGTGATGGAACTTGGAGACACTGAAGCTTACTTTCTCCATTCGCGGAACATGTCGTTCTTTTGTCTCAAGTTTGTTATAGAACTTCTTTGCTCTTTTTTGTGTACTTACTTTTCGGCCAAAGCAACCTTTTAAGCCACATCTTTCAGGGTTTTCGAAATGATTTTCAAGTCTAGATTTTCAGCACGTATCTACCGCCGGTCATCCAAAGCGAAGAGCAAAGTTCTCCCTGAATATTTTGTTATAATATTCGTATTTAATCCTGGTTCCTTGATGCTTTTTCTGATAGAGTCAAAACATTTTCTTCACCGATAGATCCGCAGGTAGATATTTTATTATGCCAGAAAAGTAGTGGCTCTCCTTTACTGGAAAGCAGGATATATGAGATATCACTGCAGAAATTTCATAAGCAGACTTGACATTAACAGTTTTGACTTCCCTCTCTTTTCTTCCGATATTTCACTCATCACCAGCAAGTCATAAAGCCTCTTTACAGGGTTTTTAGTAACCCCAAACAAGCTAAGGAAAGCAGAATGGCATACTTCTTTCTTCTCGTTTACAATTTGAACGGTGTATATAACGTCGGGAGACAGATACACAATCTCGAAGTTAAGTTCGACGGTCAGCTCACATATCGTAGTCAAGTGGCAGCTTTTGCCAGCTCATCATTTGGTCTGCTCGGGTCTGTAATTCTCGTAACTTTAAATGGTTTAGCGATGTGAAAGTTACGGTTTGCAACATGGCTTTATATTGAGAATTGGTAGTAGTCAATTCTGGTATTTGGAATTCACATAAGGAGATTTATATTCTAGCACTAGAGAAATTATAAAACCGGTTCCTAGTGTCCCTGTTCTCCAAGCAGAACGGGTAATACCCTCTACATTTAAGAAGAGAGATGCATTCGATAGTAGACATTCATGGCATACTAAATGAAAGAATGGATAGCCGATAAGTAATATTGTTCTTAATATAGTTCCTAACGGTTCTGTGTAGTTTGGGCTATAATGGCCAATATGTCGACCGGTCGGCTCAACTAGCGGGGCAGCCCCTATCCGGGAGCCTCCTCGAAGAGGGACCAACCTGGTGAACCCGCCGTGCGGTGGATCTGGGGACGGAAACTCGGGCGGAACTGGACAGCTGATGCACGGGGCGGGAACACCGGCCGTGTTGTCACTGACTGAGATCTGGAGGAGTTTAGAACCGTAATGCGACTTAAAACAGTGGGGATAAGTAGGTACCTCAAGCTATCTACCCTTAGAAACGATACGTGGGCCACCCGATCTCGGGTGGTAATGCCGAGCAAAGGGCGCCCCGTATTTGCCATAATTCCAGTGAGGAATTGCCACTTACTCGAGGTAGAGGATCGGCAAGCGACTTCGAACCCGCGACCAGACGGGAGGTCGGAGGAATATGACCAAATCTGGGAGCAAGGGCTCGAGGATACCCCGCCCCACTGGGTTTGAACATTCCTAGTGCCTCGTGGTAAGGAGTTGGCCTCTCGCGGGCTAAGTGGAGCTTGGTACTTAAATTTGTCTTTGTCCACCAAGTCTCTGTGTCTTCAGTCTTCACTCCGGGGTGATATAGCGATAACGCTCTAGGGTAGCCGGGTTCGCCCGTAGCAGGTGACAATCACAATTGTTCTTATTATAGTAAGTTCCTTAGTTTATAAACAACGTATTGGATTATGGAAAATCTGTAAGGTTGCTTGGAAAATAAAAGAAATGAAAAATTAAATGAATAAAAGTGAAAGAAATTAACTGAATTGACTGCCTATAGAGCATTCAATATTTTACGCTAAGTATAACAACATGTTTAATTGTTTAATCTAAACCTATATTTTACTGCTTGTTAGAAACATTAAGGAAATAAAATATACAAACAAGTAGGTACATCATATTATATTTTTAATGGAGAGTACGTAACTGCAATTACAACATTTAGCACTTTATCGAAAAAAAGTATGACAAAAATGTCTATATAACCACTTCTACTAAAAAAATCATCAAAGTTCAAAGTTTTTTATTGTATTATGTTATTCAGATTTAGAACTTTATAATTACCCATACAATATCATACAATATTTAATGCTAAGTATAAAAACACATTTAAGTTACAAATTATAATTTTTATATTATCGTATTATCATATTTAACAATCAAAATTTAAAAATTATAATCAAAAACCAACCAGGATAGAATAATATACTGT
>JAOPUG010000333.1:24631272-24645519 GCA_027564375.1 Micropterix facetella | reverse complement strand
ATAAGTGGGAGAGTAGAATTTAAAAATAAATGAATAAAATTATACGTCGCGTCACAAAAATAAATTCTTTCAAAGATATTACAATATTTTAAATATAATTTCCTTCCTTGTCGATTCTTAGTGTTTTCACTTGTGAATTTGTTGATTTTATTGGTTTTTTATTTCTGTTTACATACTAATTATAATATTATATACCTAATTAAGTTCCTATTTCAATAAATACCTTTGTCTTTACTATTATACGTCGCTTATATTACCTCGTAAAATCATACTATCAAAAAACCAGAATGTCGGTATTTAAGATTTTTTATATTGAAAAAATTTTAGTATTTCAAATGTTTCCGATATAGTATATCCTAGACATGACAGCTTTGAACACAATAACCTTGAAAGTATAAAAAATAGAAAGAAAACATTAAATAAATCAAAGATGGAACTTAACACTTTATTGAGGAACTTAGATTAGAATATCAACATACAGGCTGTTTTATAAAGTAAATCCTAAACAGCAGATAAAGAAAAAATCTGAAAGTTGCGATAATATTTTTTTTAAAAATAAACTTGTGGAAATCGCAATGAAAATATATATCTTTTTTATACCAATCGACTCATTGGGAACAAATGACCCAAAGGAACATCACATCTAAAATATCCAGAAAATTCCAAAATTTACTTTTTCATTTTTTTTTTCTGGATGAATGTATATATGTATATATGTATGTGTGTGTGTATGTGTGTGTATGTGTGAATGTGTATATATGTATATATGTATATACATATACACATATATGTATATATATATGTACATATGTATATATGTACATATATGTATATATATATACATATGTATATATATATATGTATCAGATCATACTATACCTCCACCCCTGACAATATAAATATTGTTTTACGTGGTTTATGAACGCTCCCCCCTAAAGGCAGCCGACAATCGCGAGACGTGATCGGATAAAATATGAAATTTTTACATTTGTCTTTTGGAAAATTCACGAGGGTCGACAGCCTTTAACCCGACGTTGATGTGGCATAACCTGTTAAGTTTTGTGTATATATGTTTAATTTTAATATTTTTGAAATATGGTTTTGCAACAGTAAAAATTAAAATACTAAAAATGTATTTTGTTACTCTGAGACAGCATTTTTTTCAGTCAAACTAATTTTATGAGTATTAATTAATTTTTTATAAAGCTGTTTTGGTTCGCTCGTTATCTTAAACCTCGAGTTTATGTATATGAAAAAAAAACAACAGTTAAGGGCCAGATATAATAATCTCTTCAATGGGCGTATAAGTTACGCCGAAATGAAGATGATGTTGTTATGACTCTCTTTCCACCCAAGCGCCGTGTGCGGATATTTCTTCTATTATTACATATATCGAAAAATAATTGATATTATGAAAAACGTTAAGAGTTGTTGGTGTCGATGCAGCAACACTCTACGCCTGTGCAGCAATATACTACGAGCCTATATAAAGCCTATTGTGAATGTTTATTTCATGGACAACTTTACCTGGCTTTTTTATGTGTCCCACCAAGACATAATTCTTATGTGTTAACACAGCCAATATATTACGAGATATAGATACAAAATATTTTGGGCCATATTATTTCAACAGGCTACCGGATAGTTTGAAAATAATTCAGGTGGAAAGTTTATTCAAAAAGTTGCTAAAGAAGTTTCTATTAGAAATAGGTTTTTATTCACTCGGTGACTTCGTTAATTTCAAGAATTACTAGTAGAAAGGGAGTATCTACTAGGAAACTGTCGTTAAGTATTACATTTTATATATTTTTGAACCGATATTTAAGGGCATAGCAGTAATATTTTAATTTATTCATTTTAACAATTTTATTGTTTTTGAATAGTTTTTTTTAATTTATTTTTTTGTTTTTTGACAATTTTATAGTTTTTGAAATTATGTTGACTGATTTTGATTTTACATTTTAACATTCCATAAATTAATTTGTTGTTGTATGAAATATTTGTAAAATAATATTTTTATATTAATTTTTCTATATTATATTGATTGACAAGCCTTGCAATTGATTCTTTAGGGGCTTCCATTAATTATGTGGTGTTATTTTTAGGGAAAAAATTATCCCCCTCCCCTTAGTGACGGGACCACCCCTTCCCCTCTTCCCCTTTGCGTTATAATTTTTAAATAATTAAATTTATTTGATATGATATTGTATTTTGTATCATACCACTAAATACCTAATAATTGTAGTAAAATATATTTGTGTGAATATATTAAATATTTTATTTTGTTTGTTTTCGTACTATTTATAACACTTTTAAAATTTTCTCATTTGTATATTTAAGCATAAGAGCAAAGCGGGTCCCATAATCTTCGACAGGTTTATAATCTAATTAAATTATATTATATTTTAATATTGTCGATCCCCGGGACTGATCTTAGAATACCAAATATTTCATCTGTTATAATAATGTATATTCTGTTAATTATAAAGTTGACCTGAGATTTTCATAGAAGTTGACAGTCCTCCCATGGCAGTCCACGGATCCATTCTTAATACTCATCAGGTACGTTATGTCCGCAACATTAGGATGAGGTGTTGCTTCAAGCATGTCTTTTTATATTGAGATGAAGGTATGTTTTTATTTAAATTTTTTCTACAATATAATTAAGATTAGAGAGAATTAGGGGAGAGGGGGGCTAGTGTGGACAAATACAAATTGTCGCGCAGTTTTTAATCGATGTATTTCATTCAATTATTTTTAAATTGGTATTTGCACTCTCCGCCACCAAAAAAAATTCATTAGATGACAGTTCACCCTTAGTAATGTGACCAGACGTGTTTTGGGCAGCAAAAAGTAATTTTTTTATGGTTTTGTAATTTTAGTGCTACTTCTTAATTAATTATTCATTTGCTCAACTGTTAATATAAATCCAACTTGAACTAGTGTTTATTCAAATAATTAACATTATATTTGGTAAACTGTACCGTAAGATGAAAAAAAATGTTGGTTTAAAAAAACAATGGGGCTAGTGTGGACATTTGAAATAGGGTTAGTGAGGATATGTCCACACTAGCCCCACTTGCATTTATTTTGATGAGTAGGTAGGTATTTTTAATCAAAATTAAATTTATTTACAGATGGTGCGTACATACAAACGGAAAACGGATTGTGCGTAGATATCGGAGAGATTTATGGCGTTGGCTGTTAAGGATGTTTTTAAGGAAAAAATATCAATTCGAGATGCAGCACTGCAATACAATTTAAAAAAATCAGTGCTGCACAAGCGCATTACATTTAATGCCTGGATGAGGAATAACTCTGGCAAGGCCATAAATATTTACAATGTGGCCGAACTTGCCAATAAATCCTTTAATAAAAGTTCTACATTTGGCATCACCAGCTCCTTTAAAAAAACTGGGATATGGCCAGTAAACAGCATCATTTTCACTGACGAAGATTTTGGTGCTACTTTTGTTACCGATCAACTTGAGAATATACCTCAACCATCACAAGAAGATATTGCACCTATTCCAGGCTTGTAATTGGTGAAAATCCACCAGCACAAACACTTTTAGAAAGAACTGAAATGAGTCCAGAAATCGTTAGACCTATTCTAGAAGCCGGTCCAAGAAAGTCTCAAAATCAACGAAAACGAACAAAAACATCAAATCTTACCGAAACACCTGACAAAACAAACGAAGAAACACTTAAAAGATAGAAAAAAAAACCTCCAAAAGATGTTCGCTTTAAGAGACAAGTATTCTTCAATTCATCGTCGGATTCAGATAGCGATGTTCCCAACGACACATATTGGAATCAGGGGAAGAGACTGGCCTTAATGAAATCGATGACGACGGTAATGAACCACCTCTTTTATTTGTTCAAGATGTTTTGAAAGAGAACGACATGGTTTTGGTTAAATTTACACTTAAGAATCAAAATGAATTTTATATTGGCAAAATGGTCACCGTCCACGGTTCTCAAGATGTCGTCATTACGTTTCTAAAAAAAAAAACGACAGATTCACTTATCTCGATTTACCGGACACGAGCCAAATTCACCGAAATGAAATAGTAGCAAAGATGCCACAATCACAACAACTGCCGGGAACTCGATCAGCCAGTTATATCAAGTTTGATATAAATTTCTCCAAATACAACATGGGATAGAAGTTAATTTTGTTATTTGTATTGAACTATATTATTATTTCCTTTTAAAAAAATATATGTTTGAACTCTTTACGTTTTTGTATCAATTATCAACTTTCGAACGGTGTCCACACTATTCTATGTCTTATATTTTTATGGTAGAATCGAATACTATTAGTATGCGCGGTTGGATTTATAAGGCCCCTTTTGGGAATTTATCTAATTATTACTCAGTAAATTGACGCAATATGCGTGCTTTGATGCCGTGACTAATCCGTCAGTTTAGATAATTACGAGCAGATGCTGAAAAGTTACATTATATTTTCAAAACTTACAGGGTATGCGATACCCAGCCACGTCGAAGTCGGGTTAAGGTCTATGCATAGTGCTTGTGGAAATGAGCGTACCGAAGAGCATGTAATTTCTGAGCACAGCCTCGGAGGAGACGGCGCGCTGTCCGATGGCGGGCAGGCCGGCCGTTAGAATCCCCAGCGGGTCCAAGTCGGCAGCCAGGTGACCGCGCGACTAACAACCACACCGTTAGCAAATCACCCACAGCTACCCGTCGCATTAGTCAGACGGAAACCGTCCAGCCGTACAACCGCTGACCGTCTCCGACCCACAACACTTTATTAAACCTCTCAGTGCCAATACGACTCGATGATTTACCACTTCGAAAAATGAAAGAAAGTCAGACGAGGATAGCGATTACAAAAATCTGCCAAATACTCTAAAAAGACCTAGAGTCACAGTAAATATATTTGACCTTTTTATAAAAACATGATGATGAAACTATTGAAGATGGATAGATGAAATGCTATCTGAGTAAATTTTCATAAAAGATTATATAATAAGTCCTGAGATTGAAGACCTTGTTAATACAGAGGCATTCGATAAAATAACTATTTAGATGGATGGTTCAAAGAAAAATGAAGGGACTGGTGCTGGCATATACTCGCAATACCTTGGACTAAAGATCAAAAGATCTCAGGGGCTCAAATCCATGATTTTTCTGATGGAAAGCACTGGTATAATAACGGCTGCAGAAAAAATTAATTAAAGGGAAAGGACAAACATATGTAGATAGCAAATTGGTGCTTCTAGCACTCAAGAGCTACAGCCCACTTTGCCACTGGCAGAAGGGTACACGAGGACCGCCTTGCATAACAGAATCAAGGAGTGGATAAAAGCAAGCAAAGAGGGGAATGCACACTAATATTAATTTAATGCTGGACATTTTCCAGAGATACCTTGAGGGAAAGGATAGGCCTGCTAAATGGGCTGCCGACTTAACAAACATATGCATGCATTAGGGATAGTCGATGACCATGTTTGCAGAGGTTGCGAAATAAACGGTGATGCGGCTGAGCATGCCCTCGCCCTTGCACATGCCCTGCTGTGCTGTAAGTGACAAAATAATGGGCGCATATGAGACTGGTATGGTTGCTGTATGCAACTCTATCCATTGTGGATTCTGCGACTGGTCTTCCAGGTGAGCTGGTTGTAGTAGCCACAGTATAGACCGGTGGTGGCCAATAGATATATAGGTGGGGGTAAACCATGATGGACTTAAAATTAGGACTAAGTTTAGGTAGCCGTGTGATCGGCTATCCTTTCATGATCATCAAGTCACAGTACCCGGTGACCTGAAGCAGAAAGTGAAAAAAATGTGGAATGAGTGGACTACGAGGACTATTCCACGGGGCTGCATCCAAAATAAAAATTATCATGATAATATTCAAAAACTCAACATGGTTATATACAGAAATAATGGCTAAATGCTGTTTGGTGGCCAAGCGATCTTCGCATGGCTGTCAAGAAATTATCAAAAGCAAAGAATTAGAGATGCCATGAGAACAGCTCAAACAGATATCCTAGAAATTGTTTTAAGTCTGCTCCCAATTGATCTATTTGTAAAGCAGGACGCTGCCAGATCGGCAATACGAATGCAGCAATAAGCCTATGGTCAAATACACAATTACACACAGACACAGAAAAATTACAGAGCTGGCATGGACAGATGTGCCACTACTACGGATGATATCAGACAAAATGCCACCAGAGTACATATTCAGGAAAAGGCATACAACCCACAGAAGAGAAAGAGAAGAAAGGGATCTCAACAGCACAGCAAGAAAGGTAATCGTAAATACGAACAGCTCCAAGACAGAAAAAAGGACAGGAGCCGGGCGTATACTCTCGAGAGCTGGAGCTGGGCTTGATGAATTGGGCTTGATGAATTCACTGGGATCGTATGCCACAATATTCCAAGTGGAAACAATTAGGATCATTATGGTGGCAGGTGAGGTTGAAAGAAGGTAAATTCAATGTAAGCAAATAGATGTTTTCAGAGTCGTTAATTGTTACAAGCGTTGAAGAACCACAAGGTTTCTTCAAAACAAATATTAGAAAGTCAGATCGCATCTCACAAATTAACAGTCAGCCTAATATGGGTGAAGGGACACAGTGTAGGACAGAGGAATGAAGAGGCGTACAAGCTAGAAAGGCGTCAGTTTTCGAGTGTGCGATAATCGTACACTCTAGGTATAAACCTACATATTCGGCCAATACTGGACATAAAACTTTATAGGAGATATAAAATGTTTAATGGCTGCAAATAGATTATAGTATAGATTAGGTTTTCAGGCTCAAATGAAATCCCGTCTCCTATTCCAGTGGAACAAAGGCTCTAGGTCACAAAAACAGTATTAAATTACACTTCGGAAACATGGACTTTATTAAAGTGGAGGAAAATGTACTATATGTCTTTAAATGCAAAGTATGGCATATGGAGAAGACGGACATACGAAGAATCGTAAAATCAGTATCCAAAATTGGAAAGGTCAGGTGGTTAGGGCATGACATCATCTCCAGTAGTGGCCAACATGATAGCACAGTGTAAATAGAATAACCAATAAGACAACGCCTTTGATCTATTGGAAATGCAACAGCTGGTAACCGTCGAGTCAAGGATGGTTCCTTCCTGCAGGCATTATGTATACCTACTAATTGTAAACAGGTTCGATAGTATAAATAAATAGCCTGATATGACACACTGAAACTCTCGAAAAACAAGTTTCATGGACGTGGATTCCCCCACACGCTCATAACCCCCTGATTGCCTAAGTGCTGACATTCATTGGCCACAGTTAGGTTTATTTACACTGTGATGAAGAAGAGTAACCCAGAAGAAGAGTAACCACAATAATCCTTTCTTTGTAACAGATTGGTTGACTTATAAAACTCGAGATCGAGAAATAATAACAAAAAACACAGAGTCGGTAATAAAGACCATGACAACAAAAAATTTCACCAGACAGCTCAAATAACTATTCGACCACACTATGACGACAGTGGGCAGGCCTACCACATTAATCGAAATAATATGAATTTAGAAAGAATCGCTATCCTCGTCTGATAAGACCAGCCTGGCAGCACAATTACCCAAATAAAGAATTAACAGGGCGCCTAGGCAGTTTAAAAATGTTAAGGGACTACTAAATAAAATTATCATGTATTTTAAAACAGTTCAACTCGTGGTCCTTGTAAGAGATTTTAAATAGAACTATAGAATGCAAAAATACAACTACAACTAAACGAAGCGGTATAAACTGTTACAGTTAAATTGTAAGTAAAATTAATAATATATTGTTGTTTTTTTACTACTGATAACAACCGTTTTACTACTGAAGACACCATATCCAGAATTATCAAAGTTCATATAGTTATATGATGTATTTAAAAAATCATGCACTTATGTAATCAAACTGAAACGGTTACATTTTAAATCTATTATGATTGTGACGTACCTAAATAAAATCTCAGAAACGATGAATCTACACAATGAAGAAAACGATAACCGATATAATAATAGATAAAATTGAGCAGATAAGCGATTGTGGGCGTGGATACGGCGTTCGGCTGGGCAGTTTCTTACCCAATAATTCTATATTTAGAATGCAAAATAAACAGAACAGGCATTATAAACAAAAAATAAAATAAACAAAACTGGAATGTTGTAATGTGGTCCTGGGGGAAACAAGTGCTGTATGATGGGAAGGCCAAAATCTCGCTATACATAATTATTGGAAAATTATGTACAAAGGTGCTGTGCTAAATGAAATGAAAATTGATATTAGTTTCTTTTTATCTGATGTTTCGTTGACTAATGGCTTGACAAAAAAAACTAACGTAACTAAAGAAAAATCCAGTATAATAATATGCGAGATTCTATTTTGCAACTCAAAGATAACACGATTTACTAACATCAAAACAAAAGAATAAGTAACGTAATCATGCAAATTATTGTCAAAGACAAAATACGCCTTGACATTGCAAATGGCCTTCAGTAACCACAGTACACTTAGTAAGACAATGCTAAATGCAGAGATCATTTTGAAGTCTAAAGATTATTCATAATCTGTATTGTACATATGAAATGGATTCACCTGATAGCTCCTTATGATAGCTTGCACTGCTAAATGGTCATCTATTACCTTCTCGTTTACCGGAGAACCTGGAAGCAAAGACGGAAAAGGTCTAGTTTGAATGATTTGTAAAAGTCATGATGATGTGATTTTTTGACTACAGTATTCTCATCATTCTATGGTTCCATTAGAGCATAGGTCCAAACCAGTGGGGCACGTCCCACTTGGTGGGAATAGTGACATACAGGGGGCGTGATGGCTCCAAAAATACACCACCTACATATTTATTAAAATTTATGTTCTTGTTATTAGATGTGAAAAAAATAAATAATTCATCTGCTCGCAATCATTACGGTTATATGGATTTGACTGAATTTTGGATAAAATATTATGCCATTTATCCTATTGTCGGCAAAGAAGCACTGCGTGTCCTTTTATCATTCTCAACTATCTATCATTGAGAATGTGGTTTTTCAACTCTGTTTGTAATAAAAAGAAATAGACTACAAGTTGAAAATTATCTCCGCTGTGCACTGGCTACTATGAAGCAAAGGATTCACCGATTGCACTAAAGTGCAGCCCCAGTGCTGGCACTAAGTATAATGATAACCTTTTGTAAGAGTTAGAGCTGATATTGGTAATGCGCGTATGGTAAAAGGTTGGGTACCGCTGAATTAGAGGCATGTCAGTGCTTTGCACTCTCGTGTGCCCGCAAGTCCATGATAACCCAAGACAGTACTGTCATACGAGTCCAAAATATTGGCTTGCTAAACTCTGAGAAGAGCCAAAGTATAAAATTTAAAAAAAGCAACGCCCATCGAGTTTTCAATTTCAACAAAGTTTCAATTCGCAAGGTCTAGCCATTAAAAGTCCAGCATCAGTGAGAAAGCATATATGAGTGCGTTCTGTGATATTATATAGCGCATCCTTAACTACCACTGCGAAATAAAGAGAGTAGCAGAGTAGGTGCGAGGACATATCCTTTTTTGATGCCACAGCTGACAGGAAAGAACTCAATCTTGAAGAAGCACAATTGTTATCGGAAAATGAAGTGAAGAGGCTAGGCAAAAACTATATCAATATTTTTAAAACCATAGCAAAATCTGTGAAAATGGCATATTCCATTTTTTGTTGAAAACAGTTCTTTATCTATTTCTGTTATCCGTTTTCCCTGTGTAATGAAGATAAAAATATCCTGTTTGCCAATTAATGGAAATAAATACAGTTATTCCGCATCAGAGGTCTACAGTATTTTTGTTAAGTGTAGCTATTTGGTATTTCAGTATGACAATGATATTATTTATGGGGTAGATATGAGAGCTATCATATACATACCTGCAGATATTGAAGAGAGAGCAACTTCATTAGGTCCCATAGGCGCCAACGATGGAGGAGGTTGGTAAGCCATTCCAGGTGCTGCTCCGCCGCTCGCATTCCGGAAAAAAGCATCCCATGACTGCAACCAATAAAATAATACTTAATCAAGCGCGAGTCGATAAACATGGACTCTTATCAACTGGTTAGATGTCCCGGCTAATGTTGTCAGTAGCGTTTTTACCAACTACTCGGCACCACAAGATGTCTATCTTTAATGTTTATCTTAAAGGACAGGGGTTATAAGGGGGGAAAAGATAAAGGAGGAATCTCCAATGACAGCTAACGAAATAGGTACTGCTTGACTAATTATGTAACCTTTTCTGAAAATATACTCATGTATCATTTTGCCTGTACGCATTGTCGTCATAAAGAGTTCCATTATACTGTTTCAGGTCTGGCATTCCGTCTATCTAAAACTGTTTATTCACCTAGATAAAGAAATCCGAGCCTTATCTCCATTGATAAAATTGATTTACTCATTTCCTGTATCAGAGCACTTGAGTTGTTTGCTTCAATTAATTGAAAGAGTTCATTTCCATTCGAGGACTGGATACATTCAGAACAAATCTTTTATCGATATGATAGTTTACTTTGACTTGCAGATTAGATTGAAGCGATAAGTGATATAAATGAGCACGAACTTGACAGTGTGCTAAAGAGGAAAGTAAACAATGTTGACGCTGACATGGGGTTACGACATGTCAGTCTTAATATATAAAAAGATTGGCCAGTTTCGTTTGTCAAGTATAACTTAATCGAATTAAATAAATTTGCGAAATTTGCTTATTTTAGAAAAGAGTTCAGGATGTACGGAGCCAGATTTGGAAATTAATTTATTAGCCCATCCCTAAAAGAAATTTACATATTCATGCCCAGTGGTTTTCATGGCTTCGCAATCTCTTAAAATTCAACTTTTTTCTTCAAAATTTTTAAATTTTATAAATGTGTTTCTGGGTAATCCAGCGTGAAGATAAACATTCACTATTTCCTAATCGAGAAAAAAAAGGCAGGCCGAAAACTTTGACCTCTCATAATATACAATATCATTTTTTAGTACTATTGGTCAAACAAGATGATATGTTTACAGTTATATTAGCAAAAAAATACAAGTGATACTGACCACGCACACAAATTACATTTGACAAGTTGACTATGAAAATTGGCCCAATTAGTCTTCATTTACTTAGGAGGAAATGTATATGGAGCAAATGTAATTACATAATTACATAACTGAATCAAAAAAAAAAAATGGAACAGTGAGCGAGCAATTTTTCTTTTATCATTTTTGTAAGTAGGCAAATTATTTTATTTTAATTCTAAATAAGATTATTAAAAATGTCGATCACAATATTATACATTTAATTTTGAGTAAGGCCATAAACATTTACATTATAAATACAGTATGTATACAGTTATATATACAATGTATTAAAGTCACAAATACGTGATCGAGGGAGCACTTGTAGGTACATCCAGTTACCGCACATAAAGATCTCAGAGTAATTGTGTCACAAGAGAAGTGACAATGGGGACCACATATAGTAGAAGTTGTAAAAAGAGCAAACTCACTACTTTACAGGATCAGAAAATCTTTCTCCTACATAAATCCAGATTTGTTTCTTAAACTCTACAAAGCGTACATCCGCCCTCTCCTCGAATACTCTTACCGAGCGTGGAACCCCTACTTCATCAAGGATATTGAAGTAATGGAGAAAGTGAAAAGGCAGGCAACCAAAATGGTTCCATCCCTGAAGAACTAGTCATATGAAAGCCGCTTGGACGCACTCAGTCTTACTACACTTGAGCAAAGAAGACAAAGAGCGGATCTCGTCGAAACATTTCAAAATATGAATAGTCATTACGACTAGCCAACCTTAATGCAATGTACACAATGAACACTAACGAGATACTCCAAGGACACTCTTTAAACCGAAACAGTTTAAATTCCAACCCAAGAAAATACTTTCTAACTAACAGAGTAGTAGCCTCTTGGAACAAGTTAACACAAGAAATGACAAGTGCTATCTCAGTGAATGGTTTTAAAAATCTACTTGACAAACATTTGATAAAAATAAACAACAAATGAAAAGCCAAAAGTGTATGGAATAAAACAAAAACATATATAAGATGTATCACAAAAAGTGCATTCAATAGGTGAAGTACACGAATCAGCTTCAAAAGCCGCTAGTGTAAATAAATAATAATAGTATGTGTGGAAAATGATAAAAGTAGGTAAATTTTAAATTATATTGCAATTTTACATATTAAAAGATGTAATACGAATATTATGTATCTATTAAGTAGATAAATCTAAAGTTTAGATTAGGTTTTTATACTTAGTGTTTAATTTTTAACTGGATTGCCACTTTCTAACAAAATTCACTTCTACCGACGCTAAAGATATCGATTGCGGCAAATATATAGTTGTATGTTTCAGTAATCCTGAATATGGTGGATTTTTTGCATTATTCTTGTTTACGTGTGGTATATTTCATAATAATAATATTGACAATACTGATCATTTTATTGTATTAGTTGGTGTGAAAATGATGCTGGTGTATCATTATGTATTTATTTAAATATAATACATTAGCATTACAATAACACCAAGAAGCTAAGTAAAAATAATTCATAGAAAAAACATGTTGGAATGAAAACTGCCTCTGTTTTGGTCAGTCCAAAAAATGAGATCAAGTTCACCGAAGTTAATAAAAAATATTCTGCCTTGTTATAAAAACAGAAACTTTAACGATTAAATCCATTTTATGCTTAGCTAGGTCGACGACAATTGAGGTGTAGGCCAAATAAGTTTTTATGCAAGAAGAAGCATAGCCAGTTATCAGGCATATTGAGCAGGGTTTGAAAACATCAGCCTTATTTATGCTACTAGTGTAATATAATGGATATATAATAATAATATTATACATACTATAATAATAATATTATATAATGGATAAATATCTTTGATATATATCACGATAGTAGTGATATAATATATCCTCAGTGTACGAATGATATTATATCTTTCGTATCCTGATAGAGTGATTATTGTTTAAGCAAAGCAACAAGCGAAGCTGTGGGCAAAACCTAGCATTGTAATTGGTCCGTTTTTCTACTTCCAGCCAATTGCACGTGTTAATAAAATCTAAGTGACAAACAAAAACATTACTTTGAGACAAGGACAAGTCGTTACATTAAATTTTCCTTCAATTCTTATAGCAATTCCGAGGCCATTGTCTCAATGACAATTATAGGATTCAACGGTCTCACACACACATCCTGAAAGGTAGATTTAAAATTACGTCAAACATTTATATTACGGAACGTTGGATAGCGACTCATTGAATAGCTGGCACAAATCCAAAAATTCTGCAACTCTAAATTTAAAGAGCTGTGAAATTTTCTCAACGTTGAGCAATATGCATCCATGACTTTCACAGTCTAATTTCTTTTATTTGTCAATGAGTGTTGAGTTATGTGGAAGATTAATGAAATGTAATCAATGTCTGCTCAATTATCTGTATATTTTAAAACAGCGGTTTCTGACGATTTTTAGAATCGAGATAATCATGACTCTCGTAAGCCATGCTGAATTGACATGTCCTACAATAACGATACGATGCTCAAGCCTTACTCCGCAATTCGGAAAAGTATCAAAATCTGCATAGTCGCAAGGTAAATCCCATCCTGTTTTCTATCGAAGGCTAACGATCATTATAGCTATCTTACTCTGAAACTGATACACGTAACAGAGATGTTATATTTTGTTCATACCACTCCCTTAAGTTTTTGAGTTGAGTTGAGCTGTCCTTCTGCTCGGTCTTCGGCGGCAACCCTCAATTCATCCTTGAATTACTAGTTGCAATATTCTGTATTTAGAGGCCCTCAGTACGTGTCTGAAGTATTGGAGCTGTTTTTTTTATGGTACTGAGTACTTCTATAGTTTCCTCCATCGATCCATCACTTCAACATTCGACACTCCGTCCATGAAATGCAGAGCATGCTTCCATAAACCCCATATTTCGAAAATCCTCCAGTTCCTTACACAGGGTCCAGTACATCCTGACTGCAGTCCACTGCTCATTGAAGTAGCATCTCAGGTATTTATAATGTTTAACCTATTCCAGAAGCAAATTCTCAAATATTCAGTGGTCATTGCTTTGCTTATGTCTATATTTAATCATATGTTACTTTGCCCCCCCCCCCCCCCCGCGGGGGCAGGGGTGCATTCCGGCACGGGTTTTTGTGTGTGGGGGGGGTTGCGCGTGGTTAAGGCTTGTGGTGTTGTATAATTG
>JAOPUG010000333.1:24604182-24619239 GCA_027564375.1 Micropterix facetella | reverse complement strand
CGGCCAATTCTTGAGTATTCTTAAAATATGCCACCGGCAATTCTATTTATTGAGATTAATTTCCTCAAACTATGACATTCTTTTATGTTATAAAAATGCTCAATCTGAAACATGTAATCACCATGTATAAAAGGAGTCATGGTAATTAATCATGATGAGACTGACTAACTACTATAATATTATTATTTAATTACAAATTGTATAAAAAGTAACTAATTAATTGTGTACATGCATTTCAACCCAGAATTAGGCTAACATGCTCTACATAAACATTAGAGACTAGAACGCTCTTAAACCCTTAATGTTGGCGCTTCCTGCAGGACCTTCAATGTCATCCATTTACCTAAGCCGAAAATTTATGTCAATATCACAATCAGTTACCATTTAATTACATCGATAGACCTTCGAAATAACAAAACGCATCACACATTAGAATATCACAGTAATTAACAGTCAATTAAATGTGTGACATTCATAATTGTATATTAATTAAATGTTGCATTAAAAGTATATCATGCCATTAAGCGATCATTCATATTAGTCTTGCGATAATCGGTGAATTTTTGTTGCTAGGGCAGCATTCCACAAATTCAAATGAGAGAAATTAAAGAAAATGTTTATAAACTAAAATGAATTATTGCACACCACAAAACATTTTCATGTGGTTTTAATGAAGGTTCTTGCAAATGTATATATCAATAGAATGCTTTAAGCATTGAGATTTGGTAGCACAATAAAACATTTTAGAAATATGTAGCTATCAACTTTGTAAAAGTTTACTTGATACAAATATCCACGAAATTCATCGATTTGCACCTGGGGTGCGTTTTTATGCGCTGGAATACTTTGCAGGTATCGTGCCATACGGCACCATTCAACGCAATACATGTAATTTAAGACCGATTTCATGGAAAGGATCATTAAACAAAGGAGAAACTTCAGCCTAATTTAACCTATCCGTGCAGGGTGAAGATTTCGGTGCGAACTTGTGCTTGCTCCCCTATTCCTGCGGATGCTAGTGTGCTTAACTACCAATGGCTATGTGGCAAGAATGAATATAAAATTCAATTAAAATATCTTACCTTAGGAACTTTATTCACTAGCCACGATGCGAATCTTTCGTTTCCTTTTTTCTGCGCCAAAATTGTAAACAAGGTCCGGGCACGATGCATGTTGTAGAACTAACACTATAAACGATTTTTTTTAATTTTTCACTAAGACCGGAGCTGCGGGAGAAATAAAACGTTTCGTTTGAAGTTTGAATAAAATGACAGGTCGCATAAAACTGGGTCAATAGCACACAGAGCACAGCGCACTATTGTAGTCGCGGCAGAAAAAAAACGTTTGAAGGTAGCCTCTCGCCGACGTGAAAAATTTTCGAAAAAAAAAAAGCGAAATTCGAAATGGCGGGAAATACCTATTTTGGAATATTGCGAAAACACGTAACGTAAGAGGTTGCACAACACTGCGCTAGTCGGCGTTTTTATCCGTTTTCGGAGGCCGGCGCGAGCGGCGCAGACAAATAAAACAATAAATGTGTCACTGGGGAAAATCCGCAGAAATAAATGTTCCAGCGGGTCACAAGACCTAATCAATACGAAACCGAAATATTCAAGGTTATATAATAATTCGATGCTGCACTGCGCCGCTGATCTCGCGGATAGAGCGCGCGGACTATTTTAATTATGTGATGTCATGCAAATTACGTATTTTATTAGATAAAAATCGCGGAGACGCAGCGAAATGTACCTGGCCTTCAACCTCTCCGAAAATTTCGAGATAAATGAATGGAGCGAAGCGAGCCGCGGATGACGGAATTCAGAATCCCGGTGACAGTAAGCGTTGCCAACTTTTCATCTACTTACATTTTCTGTGTCAGTAAAAGTTCAGAAATTTTGGATATTTTAAAAGTTTTTCAGACAATCAATAAATTGGTGATGTTTCTATAAATAAAACAAAATCTGGCTTTAAATGGCTCATGATTACTAGTGTTTGTGTTTGCCCTATCTAAACAATTATGACAAACCCTTAAAAAGTTTGTGTCTGTCCGCCTTTCTGTCTATGTGTGTGATTGCGCTAAACACGAATTACCACACATATTTCATTGCGGTTTTCAATGTTCGTTAGAGGGTCTTTCAAGAATCTTTCTGTGTAATATCATATCTAAAAAGGGGATTGCACGAGTGGCAAGTTAAGGAATGAAAAACAGATGTACGTGCGGTTTTTAAACATTCTTTTCGACTCTTAACCAACCCTCCGATCTCTTTCTTTCCTTCGTCTCCTTCCTTCCCTTTGCGTTTTTATTTAATGTTAATAATTCGTTTTTCTAAATTTAGTGATTTTAATCATTTATTTTTTTAATACACACTGAAGTTATAGATATAGCCGCAATGCCATACACTCACCCTGTTTTATTGAAAAATAAAGTTTTATTATTATTATTATTAAAGATAAGTCCTTATAGCTATACTTAGTATGAATACATTCAAATAATGTTAGAAGACTACTATACAATACCTACTGTTATTTGATATGTACATAGTTGTAGTTAAAAACTAATAAAGATAGGTCCGTACAGTTATAGTGAGTATGATGAGATTAAACTAGCTTGAGATGCCTACTGTGTAAATATTGTTCTAATTCTCGATTTATTTGTTTACATTTTAATTTATAGTGTACCTGTATATTGATTTTAAGTAACTTATATGTACAATAGAAATAAAATAAATATACAAAATATCTGTGAAAGGGGACTATGCAGTGATAAGTTAGTTTATTGCGTCGATTTTTAAACTTTTATAACTAAAAAATTAAAGCTATCACCAATATATTTCTAAATGTCTATCTTGAAATCGATATCGGTGAGTCCACTGGGCGTAGTTATACCTGGCCCTCTCGCATGTAACGTCAAGGCATAATCCACGTGCTTGAATCAGGCAGTTGCACACCTTAAGGAGTATTCAAGAGAAAATTTATAAAATATACACTGGAAAATCGATGAAGTTATCGAAATATTGCCAATGTTAAACACAAATGTCTCACTAATAAGTTACCGAAGAAATTTGTTGGTATGCATTAATTAGAGTATGCAAAATTGTAACCAGGAATTCAACTCAATTTTTTTCGACATTATAACCTCATACCAAACAATCCATTGAAAACTCTTCCACTGAGACTGCGGGAGGGCAGTTTTAAGTTAATTATGTCCGAATCTATTGACCCGGATCATTGGACTGCTGGAGATAAATTATTTGCACATTCTTCCATACGAAAATTTCTATATTGGGTTTTATTGAGTGGTTCGTTTCCGCATCAGTCTTTAATTATGTGACTAGGTTTCGAACTTCCGTTAAGTTCCATTAGTGTCGTTAAATTGGAATTATTCAACATATTGGTCAAAAATAGTTATGCTCAAATACGTAAACAAAAAATAAGAAGTAAAAAAGTATGTACCTATTCATTCATAATACCTACTCCCTGGTGGCTTTCACTATGGACTGGTTCTATTTTGAATTTGAAAAAGACGAAAAATTACGAAGACTGATGTATAATATTGTGGATTGGTTCTTTTCAGTTTAATAATCCAATATTTATATTTTTTAATAATTGGTCCCTCTCTAATGATAAAAATGTAGATTAATGCAATTTCCATTTTTATTGAATTGGCAACGCCGATGTAAGCACAGATTGACAGCGGAAACGTCATACGACCCTTGCAGAATTGCCAGGACGGAAATATTCCCAACAACCAAAGGATTTTTTTAATAATAACGACACCGACTCAGGGAATCATTTATAGATTTTAATTATGTAAACAAACAAAAAAAAAAAACAATAAATTCCGAAACTCAATATTGTATTCTAGGCGAAATTATTAACAGCCGAAATAAATATTTTTCACAAGCGAGACATAGAATTTGACAAAATTGCAGCTGCACTGCAAGTAAAAATTAAAATTTTTAGGTATAATAATCTGGTAAAGATGTTTCAGTACACATTCTTAAATAATTATTTACTTAGGTGCTAAAATCGAGTAGTGCTGGTTTAGTGTCCTTAGCACATTTGATAATTGAGTGTAGAAATTTTACAAAGCCGGTATCTTTCGGTTTTTCTAGGCCGCGTAGTAGGCGGTTCTTCATCACAGCTACGAATTCGCGGTTGCTCAGTTGTCCGTCCACTGGAAATGAAAAAAATTAAATGTTTTTTATTCTATGTCTCTTATTTTTACTTTGGGAACAACACACCATTTTCATTCATACATGGTTTAATAGGATTTTAAATGGTAATAGATAGATTAGATGTTTATATAATAGGTAAATTACTATAAGTAACCATATTATATGTTACTCATAGTAGACAAAATTTCCTTTAAAAAAATGTCTTTGGAATAATAAATTTATGGACTTCCTAGGCATTTCTAAAATTGAAATATGCAGAATGTTTTTTTCCTGCATGATATCAGCATTAGTCTAATCCAAATACTTCAATAATGAAAAATGTTCAATCATGACATATTCGTGAGGTGATTCCTCGTTTTTATATAGTTATGACAAGGATGGCAAGGTACTATCGCGAGTGAATCAAACAAGGGACCTGGGAGTGATCTTTGACTATCGGTTGATATACATACAGCACATTTACACCCTAATTGCAGATTCTTACAAAGTGCTAGGTTTTGTATTGAGGAACATGAGACAGCTCAACAATACATTTGTCATGTGCCTCTTATTCAACTCCATAATTAGAAGCAGATTAGAAGTCAACGTTGCAATATGGAATCCTTATGAAAGTGCTTACATATCCCCATGCTGGAGAGGGTACAGAAATGTTTTCTGAGGTTCCTGTACTTAAAACAGTATGGATGTTACCTTACCGCATTTATTTTAGGGATGGTTGGTTACAACTCACTAAGCGTAAGAAGAAATTGGCTGGTAATCTGCCACATATATAAACTGCTTAGGGGGTTCGCTGATAATCCGACTATACTTAGAAGAATCGGCCTGTTTGTACCCGTTAATTACTGCCGCACTAAGACATCAGTTATCGCGAGCTAAAATTAACATCATTCAACACTGCTTCACAGTACGGACGCTTCGTACCCTAAATGCACTATGTTCAGCTGATCAGAATTGGATATTTGGGCAGTGAACTTAGCTCAGCTACAAAGTAAGGTAATGGCATTTCTTAGCATTCAAGAAATTAAGTAAATATATAGAATAACAGTTCTTAAAAAAGTAGCACCTAGTAATAACAAGAAAGATTAGAAGAAATTGAATATTTTTATAATATAGTATAGAATAATAATTAACGAATTGGAAATTGTCTGTAATGTTAATTATATATTGGTAAATAAATAAACAAATAAATTCAATGCTGACGATACTGAGATTTTTGTAGATCCTCCCTTGACCCTCTTCAAAATAATCAGCTATGCGATGATCTATCCTGAATCTACGAGTGGACGAAAAAGTGGGCCACCACCCTTAATAAGGACATGTGTACCTTGCTTCCTTAGAAAGGAATAACCCAAGGTTTGCAGTACCACATAGAATGTGAATGAACAAAAAGATCTTGGGATTTTATGTCATCTGATCTAAAATATGAAAAGTACATAACATCTGTTGTGAAACCTAATAAACCTGATTAAAAAAAATCTTCCCTATCATCAGTGCAGACTTGATGCTTAGAGTGTATAAGAGCTATCAGATTTAGAGTCCTTATTTTGTGAAGGGCATCGACCTGCTTGAGGAGAGTGTAGACTCTCCACAAAGCTGCTGTGGACACTAAGACAGTCGAGTTACGAGGAGAGGCTACGGACCCTAGGACTCACAACATTGGAGGAATGCAGAAAGCAAGGAGATTTGGATATTTCCGCAAGGCAATAAATAAGCTTATGTTTTTTCTTGAGAATAAAGTTTTTTTATTATTATTATTATCTCCTATTTAAAACGCAATTCATTGAAAAATAACAGATTCACGCAGTAAATTCGTTTTATCTTATTTATAATGTCGATAGTCTTAGATTTCATATTTTGATTGTTACCCACAATCATCCTAGTTCTTTTATATAAAGTATGTCCCAATAAGAGTGCATGATTTAAATTTTGTGGCAATTTTTATCGGTGCAAGTGGCAACTCTGAAATTTGACAGCCGTCATCTAAAATTGTTCCGATTATTAAAAAGGGAGCTCTATACTAAGGAAGAACGCGTTATCAATGTGAAAACTCATTACAAAAATGGGGATACCTCGCAAGCTGCTCGCAAACTATGTGGAATTTTCGGTCTTGGTAAATTACACCTAATGTGTCAATAATTCGAAGAGTGATCAAAAAATTTAAAGGAACTGGGTCGATTATGGACAGTAAGTCTCCTGTGCGTCGATGTACCGGCCGGTCTCTCGAAAAGTGTCGCCGAAAACCCGGCAACATCAATTAAGCATCGTTCGCAACAACATTCGCATATACGAATAAACCACAAATAATTCCTGGGCTCAAGGTCGAGATCCAACGCGTTATCGGTGAAATAGAGCCACATCTTTGTCAAAATATCATCGAAAATTTCATGAAAAGGGCAAGGGCCTGTGATCAGAGCCGCGGGGCCATTTGCCGGATATTTTATTCCATATTTAATCGGAACATGTCTACATTAAAATGTAATAAAAATATCACTACTCACAAATATGCGTTTTATTTTTAAATTAAATCGTGCAATCTTATTGGGACACCTTTAAAACCTGAGAGAGCTACTTCGCACGTTGTGATCAACGTAATTGGACTGGAGAAGACTGAAACCATTATTTACCTAGGCAATAAAAAATCAGAAAAATACTCAAAAATCAGAAGTGCATTCTTTAGGATGATAAAGGTATTTTGCAGAGGAATTTGAAGATAAGAGACTTTTATGATGCTATATATTATCGATAATATTATATAGGATGGAAAGTTGGACACTTGAAGACACGCTGTCAAAAAAGCTTGAAGCCTTCGAAATGTGACCCATTGGAGAATACTCGTATAAGCTGGTTGACAAAGTTAGGAATGAAGATGTCTTAAAGCGTTTAAGCAAGAACATAGAAATATCGAGGACAATAATGGGGGATCCATTAACTACATGAGGTGTTTTTTTAGAACTTGAACCCCCCCTCACTTCCCCCTGGTGACATTTAGTGAGATATGGTGGGACTCACCCTCCTGATTTGAGATTTACGTTATCATTTTTTATTATTAAATGTTATTTGATATGATCATGTATTTTGATTCATACCACTAAATACATAATAATTGTACAATATATTTGTGTGAATAGAATAAATGATTTTTTTGTTTGTTTTTTGTACTATTTATATTTATATCCCTATCTTATAAAATAAAAGGACTAATTAAAAATAAAATTTCTCGGTTGCATATTTAAGCATAAAAGCAAAGCGGATCCGTCAACTTTGATAGGTTTAAAATCTAGTTAATTTAATTTTGTCTATGCCCGAGATTGATTTTGTATTACAAAATGTGTAATCAATTATAATAATGTGTATTCTCTGAATTAAAAAGTTAATGTGAGATTTTCATTGACTACCCCCGACTTTAAAAGAGATTTCGTGAGATTTTTCCACCTCCCCCCACCCAATTTTGAGCTATGTAATTAATGGACGCCCTCTAAAGATCTGCAAATTCGACTATTTCGCTCATTTCATGTATCATCCCGAAAGAGACAAAAATTATGCAATTCAAGGCAAAAAAAAAACCGGAAGTACTCCGGGACAAAGAAAACATATAGGCTCCGTAATCCAAGTGAAGGTGTCAGGAATCTCACATCTTTATTTCGAACGGCGGCCAACTATGTTGTCACAGTTAACCTTCAGAAGATATGACACTAGAAGCAGAAGAACAGATCGACTGTATCAAGATTAAAAGCCTGGAAAGATTTAGAAGCGATAACTCACTATTTTCATCGAAAATCGTAAACACTACGTTGATCACGTGCGGGTCCAAATCGACATGCGCAACAGTCTTGGCGACGTGTTTTAGAGTCGGCTGGTCTATAGACGCACCCGCTATGTGATAAAATGTCAATGCCGTGTCCACATCGTTAATGTTATTTAAGAAATGAAAGAATTTCAAATAATCATCTCTAGTGATCCCGACGCCATGGTCTCTGAATGTTTTCTTCACCCTTTTGAGCATTCGAGTCTTTTTCTTCGGCGGATAGCCAGCATACGCCAGGAGCAGCTCTGCGAAATCCGCTTCGGTAATCCTGCCATAATCATCTAGAAAACAATGAAGAGGACAGTGAGAAGACTAAATGAAACTCTTTATTGCATTCTAAAAATAATACAAATGGCAGACTTAATAACTTAAAATCAATTTATTTCAGTCGACCATTAAGATCCCATTATACACTATGGTTTGTCTACCAATTGGCCAGATTCTCCTCCAGGCAAAGTAAACTAGGATGCACCTGCAGCAACACCTGCGCGACGAATCAAATTTGCTGCCACCTGGTGGGGTGGTGCTTAGGGTCACCCAGGGAGGCTGCATACCAAATTTGGTTAAGATCGTACCACGGGAAGTCTTTGGACGGACAAACAAATTAACAAACGCATTCCTGGACCGGATTCCTGTACCCGCACAGTAAGTTTCTATTAGATAGGTAATTTAGAACTTGCAACTTGTGTATTGGAGACTGATCCAATGGAAACCGCCTTAAGACAAAACATATTTCGAACTCTTTGACCCCCTTATGGGATAGGTGCGGGCAAGCAAGTTGTACGACAATGTCAATTTTTATATCTATAGCTTTAAAACAGGCTAGGATAATCGATGGTGGCATACAAAGAGACACAGATAGAGAAGTCTCAGCAATAAGGGTCAGTCTATACGCTTTGGTAAGGAATGCTAAAAATGAAAAATAACAAACAATGAATAGAAAGAAAGGCTCATTAACATTTACAAACCAGGATTCTTGCGGTGAAATTCAAGTGATAATATTTCTCTCTGTAGTTGTTGCTGGAATTCTAGAAATTTCTCAATTGTCAATTTTTCATTCATATTCGGTCCAAAGAAAAAGGTTGTTAACGCCGAATTTACACCCTGAAATAAAAATAAAATAATAATAAAGTATCGCTTTCTCCACTAGGTTTATTCTGCGTGGAATTTAGCCAGATTAGAGTTTGAACTGTATAATCACTACACAATTTTAACCTTTTGCCACAGCCTACTCCGATCGGAGTTCATGAAACAATTGCACCGACTGCAGCTTACTTCATATGGAGCTTCGATATCTAGTGTATTCTGTGAAGAGTTGAAGCTCCATGAAGTTTTATTTCGTGGACTTATTTTAATGGGTTGGTAAATATTGATAATAGATACCCACTATTACCACAAAACAGACTGTGTTATCGTTCATTTTATTTACGACATAAAGTGGGCCTTCCAATTGATATTATAATGAGTTTAGTTAAGCTCATCAAAGAATAATAGACAAGTTCTAGTTCAATCGAGTTTTTATTACTAATTCATAAACAAACGTGCCCACAAAGCCAATTAGGCGCTGTAGTTCTTTTAGGTTTTGTTTAGTGGCGAGCTGCCATAGCTGAGGGGTTAAATTTAATTTTCGACACAAACCTTAAAAGTATTGCCAGTATTTGCATGATCCCTGTGGCGACTTCCAATGCTGGTTTGCTGTCGGATCAGTGTTGCTACTTTCTCAAACTCCTCACTGTCCACATCGCCATCTCCGTTCAGGTCAAACATACGGAAAGCAATCTCGAAGTGACGCCTCGAAGCTGTAAAAGAAAGCTTCATTATAATCGGTTTTTGATATTTTTCTGCTACGTTCTATCTATGGGGATGTTCACTGCCATTTTATTCTGCTAGAGGATGTAAAGTAAGTGACGTACTGCACGAGCAAGTGGAGACTATCCCAGTAGGACAAGGCTGCTGCAATGCTATCAGATGACCGGTACATTTTCCGCCAAAATTCTGATAAAACCATTAAAATGTCTATGTCGTACCTAAGAAAAGATCTATGGAATTTTAATTTGCCATTTTAAACAGTATTATGGCTGGAAAATATGCTAGCCATTTGGCAACGCTGCCCCTCTGTCAAACCACCATATTTTCTTTTTTCTCCCTCAGGTACAATACTAATATATCTATAATCTCCCTCACTCCTCGGGCTCCTGGTTGCTACCTCGGGCGGTGCGTCGTTCACATCTTTTGGGAAATAGTATTGCCGCTGGCGTCATCTACAAAAAGTTTTGCGCACATATCCCCATTGCAGGTGAGTGAAGCCAATACGGTTGTAAAGATGTGTTAGCTTGAACCTGATTGAAACAACAATATAGTCAATATTTTAAAGATTTGTAGTTTCAAAGTATGATCTTCATCATGATCATTTTTTGTTATTTTTCTGCTGCTTTATATGTATTGTATATATTGATAAAAGTTCCATACTGTGGTGATTTTTTCCATACCATAGCCTTTTTACAGAACTTTATAAATTGACAACCCTAAACATCCCATAAATGGCAACACCTTTGACAAAAATCAATAATTCCAGGCATGCCCGTGAGGCTGATATCACACTTTAGTTTTTTTTTGTAAAATATTAATTATACAATGCGCTTAAAAGTGAGGAGAAAGGTTAGAGATGACTACAGAATCAAAACTTCCATGTGTTTTGGGGTAAAAGCGAAAATATTTCTGTTTTTATTATGGACTGCTTTAGTATTATATGAAATTGTTAAGCACATAACCTACAGATATGGACAAGCAAATGCAAAGACGAATAGTTTAACTCGGGTTAATAATGATATGGAGTATTGGCACGTGAGTATAATATTTTTCTTCCAGTGCTGAGTCCGATATTGGATGTGAACGACCATGGCTTGAAACTAGAAAAAAATAGTGTGATGGTTTTCATTCGAGTTTATAACGCTGTTGGAACACTACAAATTTTAGATTTTGCTACTGTTATCATAAAAGAATAACAGGAAAAGTAGTAATATACATCGGCATCTTTGGTCCGTCCCGTGATTGATAACCCCTGACTAATCCAAAAGGGCTTAAAATCTATTTCAATACGTTTCTCTCGTCACCAGGATCCCAAAAATACCCATATATGCTATGCTTGCTCTATCTATCGTCAGATCCTTCTCCGGGCCAAGTAAACCAGGAACACCTGCAGCATCACCCAACATGGTTTAAACCTAATCTAACAAGTTTCTCTTGTCACAATTCCAAAAATATCCATATACGCTATATTTACTCTATCTATTGGTCATATTTTCCTCCAGGCCAAGTAAACCAGGATACACCTGCAACAGCACCTGCGGGACTCGTATCGAATTTGCTGTAGCCAACCTGGTGGTGCTTAGGGTCACCCAGGGAGGCTGCATACCAAATTTGATTAAGATCGGATCACGGAAAGTCTTCAGACATACGGACAAACAAACGTACAAACGCACAGCATGCATCAGACTATATGGCCCGTCCGTAGTATTACGTAGGACGGGCCAAAAGGCACAATTGACAATTTTGCCAAACTTGGCATCAGCAAAAAAGACACATCTGCCTGTATTTTGAATATTTTTTATGAACATTATTTCAAGAGATATACTAAGGAATAAGGGCATAAATTAAAATGATTGAGTCACTGAGATGCAACAACTTAATTACTCAATTTTTACCTATTTTTCGAAAGAGAAGCACTTTTGTAAATGAAAATATGTGAAATTGCAAAAAACTCCAAACCTGTATACTCCAACTATAATATTTTCATCGTAGCTAATGCTATGCTGAATGGATATAAGTGATCACTCTTGCCTCTCCTACTTAGTATTCGATTTGTGAAGAGATGGCGTGGTGTTGTACACACGGAAATGTTTCATCCGTTGCACCCGAGTTATATAAAATACCATGCTGAAAGGGCATAATTACTTCGAAAAGACTTTCTCGACGTTTCACACGTCCTAGAGTACATCTAAACAAAAACAAAAAAAAAATGGCTGTCTGGATGTGAGGATGTTACTATGCACGATAACTCGAGTAAACTACGGCCGCTTTAAAAATTTATTTCACCAATCGATAGTTATGGCTGATATAGTTATAGTTACAGCTCAGTGATTTTGGGGTCTGCACGACCTACAGTTGGGGTCCCTGCCATACAAATTGTCCACATAAAATCAGTTTTTTGCATTTTTAGAGCTTAAAACGGAATAAGCGGAGGAAATAGCAAGAAGAAAAGTTTCTGGCCATGATGCGACTCATAAAATGAGGTACATGTCGCCTGGGGTTAATCCATAACATTGCACGGGTCACTATCAACCACACAAAGCTTTTGGAGAGCTTGTTCTCTCAGAGACATTGAAGCGGGAGAACATTTGAGACGTCATAAAATTTATCTCTGATGTAACATTTGAACCTCTTCATTGAGGGAGAAATTACAGGAATGGCACAATGGATCTCTTATGGTTTACGTGCTCAGTTCAGGTAGTTGTTTTAGACTACCATGAATATCCTAATATATGATACATACATACAAAAAAATAATCATATGGTTAGTTTGTCAAGTTTAACAAACTAACTTAAAATGGAGGATCCCACTCTTTAGTCACATCTTGTATCTAGGTGGTATCCACCAGGGGACTAAGCGTTATTGCTTACAAAATCATGTTAACTCTTCCGTCTTATATGAATTTTAACAGGCTGCCCTATTACCGAAATACGAAGACAGCATTCTGCGTTACGATAAAATCTATGAAGAATATAGGGATAGAGAAGAAAATAAAGAGGACATCAAGCATGAGGATCGGAGGAGACTCGTATGGTCAAAATGCTTGAAATATTCCTTGCACAAAAGTGGATCGATCAACCATTGGGAGTTCTTCGTTGACAGCGACCATTCAATCATCTGGTGCAACATTTTCAAGGCGGCGAGCTCAAGTTGGATGTACTTGTTTAATATATTAGGTTGGTATTTCCACTGCTTCTACTTCTTCATCTTCAAGAGACATATCTTTCAAGAATGTTGAGAATCAATAGTATACACTTCACGACATACAGATATGAATTTTTTACATAGTTTGTCAAAAAGTATTCAACTTTTTTTCTCGTGTAAGGGAAATGTACATGCGTGATTTTTTCATGCCTGCTGATAGCGGCATAAATCACTGGCAATTGGACGACGAGTGAGTGACGCTACGATGAGTAGTAGAGTTCGTCGGATTGTCAACAATGGAAGGACTTATTAGAAATTGTATCAAATTTTGCCAAAAGATTGGCAATACCCCAATTAGAAACCGTTCACATTACACTATGAATAAGTTTATTTCTGGCAACCATAGGTTAGATACTTTTTTAATAAGGAGGTATAAGATAAGCCCTTCGCATTTGCGCAAGCAAAACAGTAATTTTCTAGGACGCCTAGATTAAATACATATAACATACAAATACACTTGCATTTTTGTCAGTGCTTTTTGTGGCCTCTTCATTCACATCAGAATCACAAGTTTCTTTCAAAACCCAGCTATTTTATTCATGGGAACAGATGTAGGACCTTATACATCATTGAGCATAACCCTCTCAATAAAAAGTTCTCTAAGGGCTCTACGCTTAGCCTGCTTCATCTAATTTGTAAAAGTTTCGTGAAAGTACAGATTGCTAAATTGATTGCAGGTGGTTACAATGAAGAGTTTTTGATGAAGTCGAAAGATACGCCGCTGACGCTCGCACGTCGAAAATTTCCACGGCCGTCCCTCGACAATCTAGAAACTAGCCTAGCTTACTCGACTTCATTTATAATCGTTCGCGAACCGTTTGAGCGGCTGCTCTCCGCTTACCGAAACAAACTCGAACAGTATCACAATACATACTATCGTAAACTAAGCAAGAGTATTGTCAAATTATACAGGAACGACACAAAAAATTTATTCGGGAGGATAAATAGCTACAGGCCGACTTTCTACGAATTCGTGCGGTTTATAATCGACAGATATAAAAAGGACGGCAATAGGACGGTATTTGACGAGCATTGGACACCGTACTATCAATTCTGTTCACCGTGCCATGTAAATTTTTCCATTATCGCCAAAGTCGAGACCTTGGATGCAGACTCTGAGTTTATAATTAAGAAAGCTGACTTAGATTTTTTATTGCTGGGACCGAGTA
This sequence comes from Micropterix facetella, assembly GCA_027564375.1. Lineage (NCBI taxonomy): Eukaryota > Metazoa > Arthropoda > Insecta > Lepidoptera > Micropterigidae > Micropterix > Micropterix facetella. Next base: position 24,605,073 of record JAOPUG010000333.1, on the reverse strand, counting down.
TGCAGATAAGGAAGAAAGCACAATCAATAATGAATAGAGCAAACGGAGGGAAAAAGACGAGTGAGTTAGTGAAGAAATATTTCGCTCAGCTCGACGAGCAGATGCTGACTGATTTGATGAAAATCTATGGGGTAGATTTTGAGATGTTTGGTTATGACGCGAATAAGTATAGAAAATATGTGCGCAAAAGTAAGGGAAATCCAAACAAAATAAGTACTTAAAGGGGTTATCTATTTGAGAGTGAATTGTATGAATTTAGACTTATTTCAGAGTTTGCATGTGATCAGTTGTATGTCGCGCATGTGAATGCTGACCAGCTGGTACCACCCCTTTCAGAGTTAGATGTGTCACTATCCGATGGCCACTAACCAAGTACAATCACAATGTCGAGAGCATGGGCAGTAATAATAATAAATATAAATGGAGCTGCCATGAATTTCAAGGACAGAATCGGGCCCATCATAATATTTATTTATTTATTTTTATATTATTATTATTAAACTTCTAGGGGTGAACTCTGACCCTGAATGGTGGACCTCAGACTAACTACCAGCTGTGGTAGGTTTAGGACAGCTGTCTTGCCGCACTTGAGATGCGGAAATCGCGGTTTTCGAATTTTTTCTACGAATGCATTGATTAATTATATTCCTAGAAACACCAATATCTTTAAAGAGATGGATTTGGCTGGCAGACCTCTAGTGCCAACTTCACCGCGTGAAGGTGAACAGTAAAGCTGCTCCGGGTGACTGCATTTGCTAGATCATTGTTTTATTAGTTCATACTCTTGGTCTTTGGGAAATTTGACTCTCACGGAACTGTTAATTTTACAATAAGCTTTATCTTCCGAGATAGAGTCTGGCCAAATCAACATCCAGATTCCAATCTGAAGCT
>JAOPUG010000333.1:24589488-24601276 GCA_027564375.1 Micropterix facetella | reverse complement strand
ACACGTACACAGACAGAAGATAAATTATAATCCCACGGCCAGAATTACCAGGCAAAAGAGAGAAATAATTAGTAAATTGGTCACTTCCCTCTCAGAAATAGCATATATTATCAAACCATGCAAAGTACAGCCCCTGAAATAATATGGCTTATTTAAATCAAAAAGGATAATGCTCCCTTGAGACTGATTAAAAGTCAAATCGACAGCCCCACACATCCTCTGTCGAAACACTTAACTGGTGTCCTCCAACCACTAACGGGCAAAACGGCACCTTAAAGATGCGAAACTTGGAAGAGTGAGTGTTGTTTGGATGACGGATTTTCAAAATTCGCATACACTGATCCCGCCCTTATAATCTGAGTTGTAACAGCAACAGTTTACCGATTACCCGCAGAACAACAATGACGACTAACAGCACTTTAGTCTACCCTGAACAAAGGCAGTTAGAACGTTCCAAAACGACGGATAGTACAAACTTTACACGGTAAATCCGTTTATCCATTATCTTGTTTATAATGTCAAAAAACCATGATAGTATTCGATTTCATAGAATATTCATTAGTAGCTGGAAAGTTAAGATTTTGCTCCCCTTTTTATCATTGTTTTACATGCGAAAAAACACATTTTTAAGTAGATCGAATATTTTCCAGATTTAAGAGTTAAGCGTCCGACAACGAATTTCAAGATAATTATCAATATCATATTGAAACAATTTCATGACTCTAAAGAGGACTTTTACATTATTCATCTGGGCTGCAATTTGAACCACAACTGGGATATAGGCAAGGAGTTAAAAATTCGCAATAAAAAATCTAGAATTGCATTCTTCAAGATAAAAAGGTATTTTGAGGAAGAAACATCAACATACACCTTAAGATCAGACTTCTAAGATGTTACGTATTATCAATATTATTATATGTGATGAACCGCTAAACATTAACACACGCCTACACTTGTCCACACATGCATACACATACATATATCCTACACATACATACCGAAAAATACAATATTATGCATCTAATAATTCAAGGCAATATAGCCGGAAGAAGAGGTCCAGGATGAAGAAGAACGTAATCTACGGTAATGGTTTAAAAAATCTTATTTCGAGTGGCAGCTAATAACGTAGTAATAACCAATATGATAGCCAACGTTTGGTAGTGAACATGGCACCATAAGAAGAAATATCAGTCGCAGAGGTTCAAACATAGCAGTAACAAAACACCGGACACCATCTAGTTGCAAAAAAAACAATTGAAATTATTTTTTAAATTTAAATATGAATCTTCTTTATGAAATAGCATATTGTCTAATAATTTCTATAATGCTGCCTATGACGATTTACTACCTAATTAGCAATATTCACCGGCAGAATCTTTTGGTAGAGGTTCTTGGACCGAATATGGATCACTTCTCAAGTGCTCTCAGGAAGGAAGATTCTGCCGCTGATGCTTTTGTTAACCCTCCAACAGCGGGTGATGCGATTAAGCGGGGTATGCTATTATCGCGTTGCATACAATCGTTGAGCAATTACTGCACCGGGAGACTGTTTCCTCGTCAAAATCAAGAGTCGCATTTTCCACATTCTCAAGTCGCACGGCCTGTATCGTAGAATATACACCAGGCGCCGCACAATTTACATTCAGCTTTGAAGCAGCAGCCTTTCAGATCGTGTTGTGTATTCAGTCATTTACATGCAACTGTCAGATATTGATTGTAACATGGGCTTGTGTATATAACCTTGCTTCGAGATTAACCACACTCAGAAAAAATATCAATAAGTTTTCCTATCTGTTTTTTTCCTTGAATGTGATATTTGCGTTTCCTGCATAATGTATGCTAAACATAAGTAAAATTTCACTTGAAAATTTCAGTTTGTGGTTTTCTTGTTTCATTCCTTTAATATGATCATTATAACTATTTTAAACATCAAATAAAATTGGCCCGCGATTTTATATAAAAAAATGAAATATCGCCCGCTGTTGGAGGGTTAAACATAAAAGGCCAAAGTTACAAAAGCTAACTTAATGATGAATTTTTAAAATGCTATGTACAATCTTTTTGAACAGTAATAAAAGTATGCCAGCCTACAAGAACCAGACCGAACAGACGGAACATCTGGACAGATTTTCTTAAAACGAAAGTTGTTCAGTTTCAGGTATAGTTGACGAATTTTGAACTGGCGTCTTTGAGATTAGGCTCAACCCTAAATAGTGGCCATTGATAATGACCTTTTCGCACCTCCGTATGATTTGAATACTGCAGAAAATAAGACCGCATGATCTTGACCGCTTATAATTGACAAATTCAAACGCATAAGTTTAGGTAAGAGTATAGCTGGATTGTATAGGTTTTCTTCAAATAAAATGTAAGTGGTTTAGAAAGGTGCAAGGTTGACATTGTACATTAATTACTTGTAGTTAACCGTTTCCCCAATTTGGCCTAAACAAAAATTGAATTTTATCGACTCAGTAGTATTTCAATAGAGAATTCCAGCAACTTTTTTATTGCTATATTTTGAAGAGTAGTCTTAGGCCTAGAGCGCCCCACGATTTTCTTTTTTGCGACACGATTTTAAAATCACGCTGTAAAATATCGCAGAATATTCATTGCGCGCACTGCAATGAAAAAATCGATGGATCGTTAATTATCAACATGGATTTTGTACAAATTGCTTGTCTTGCCTTGCTCCTTTGGAGAAGTAGGAGGAAGAAAAAAAATCATCAATACTGGACTCATCATTTCACAGCTGAAAGTTACATCAATGTTTCTTTTATCTTAAAAAACAATGATCTTTGACAATGTTCGAAAAAAAATCTTTTTTTTTTCTTTTTTTCATTGGTGAGCTCGTCATATTTCGATATAAGATTTTGACAAACCTCCTCCCATAAACATGTCTTCAAAATGCGATCGCTATATTTATCCTACAAAGGTGATCTTCCTTGTATTTTAATAATTAAATGGTTCAAGTCTAGCGTCTCGTCTTCAGACTCAACTAGAGTTGCCAGACATGTTTACGCTTAGCGAGTGGAATGCCGACTGAGCGCCGCGCGATTTTATTATCGCAAGCTACAACTACATATGCACAATTTACTTTTACGACAATCGCGTCACGAGCAATCACAGCAAAATATGACAATTCATAATTTTAAACACCCATACGTTGCATTTCTGCGACAAACTTATTTCAAGACAAAAAAACGCCCTTAAGCAAGGCCTTAAGAGCGTCTAAACGATCAATATTTTTGCGGCAATTTGTAGCCAGCAAGTATGGTCGGCAATGTTGTGGCGATATGGTCATATTGTTCGTCAACATTCGGGCAATGCCGGCGATATTGTCGCAATTTTGCTGGTTTGGCCGAGTGTTGACGAGCATGGCGGCCATGTTGACACTGATATCACTCGCTAGTAGACAATATGCGGCAACCTATGTTCCATTCTCGCTCTTACACAAATGTTTTCGAGATACGAGTGTCTTTGCCACGCACTGCGGGAATTAGAGGGTGGAACGAATCTGAGTTCTACCACCAGTGAGTGGTGTTTACCTTGGCGAGGGCGAAGATACACAATAGAAAATAAATAATTAGTAAAAAAAAACTAAGTTTTATCCACGATATAAACTTACGCCCAGAGTTGTGGGAAGTATAATCGCCTTAATACCTCTTTTGCAGAAGTATGGCCTTATCCAAAGGTTTTTCTTTTTTTTTTACTATGTAAAATGACATAGGCAACAGCCACAAAAAGAACTCCGGTGTCATCCATGTTTTCGAAAACAATACTCGTGTAAACTGAAAATCTAAGGCAATTAATTACTCGCAATTAATTATCAGCATCAATTGAGCAACACACTGCTTGGCAAACAGTGGCAATAAATGGAGCATGTAATGTGGAGCAATGTTGCTGGTCATAACTGGTCACACATTGCCAAAAAATGTTGATCGTTTAGAAACCCCTTTAAAGTTACTTTTCTGCATTTTATTTTTTTTATAAGTCTGCTATTTATGAGAGATAAAGTTTCAAAAATAAGCGGTCAGTTGTGATGTTACGATGCATGCACTATGTTTTATATCAATTGGTTTCCGATTTGGATTCCGACGACTCAGCCGATGATACAGACGAAGACTCCTTCAACACTTGCCACTATTTTCTCATATTATCTAGCCATAAAATAATAATAATTTCAGCTATCATTGGCTGATGCGGTAGAAGATTATATTAATACTGTTCATGTTTCTCATTTGATGAAACACATACATTTAATATTATTCGATTCAAATCAAGTCGACTTAGTAAAACAATATCAGGTCTTTAGACCATTAGCATTAGGTGTGAAAAAGGCCCGGAAGTCCTAATGACTAATACACCAGCTACATGTAAGTTGAAAGTGCTATTTCGAAAAGAAGGCTCCGTATTTCAGAAAGTCCTCGCATACTCTTTAACATAGAAACAACTCACTCACTGCATCAAAAACGACAGACAATTGTCTGGGTATCCAATTTAAATGAAAATACCACGCAGGGACTATAAAAAATATCCATGCTCCTAATCTACTAATTACAGAGCGGTCGCTTACTTTAAATCTCGCCTAAAAAAGTTTCGCAAAATTCAAAACCAATGAAATATAAAATCCAGCAGCATTACTACTATTATGGTCGAAATGGGGTAAAACATGCTGGAATATCTGTCACAATTTACTACAGCATATAGTACAGATTGCAAACTGTTTTGAAAATAAATCGCTTTTATTTACCTGTCGGAAGACAAAAAAAAATGCATAAGGAAACACAAAATAAGGCTAAAGCCGTGCAGCGAAAATAAGAGACGTGTTGGTATATTATACCAAAAGAGTGGAAATAAAATATCGCATTGAAGTTTAGAAGGTGTAAAGTGCAGTAAAGTGAACGTAGATTGTATTTAATACCTCATCGAAATTCTGGAAAGAGACAAGAGACAGAAGGTGAGTTTGAGAATGTAGAACGTTTCGGTCCCGAGATCGCCGCATTCGCAGAAAAATACACTTTTTAACATTTGAAAAGAGTTGAGAGAGGAAAACGCAGCCATCTCGGGAGACAATAAGTAGGCTCAGTACAACACCTAACAGCCAACAAGGTATCAGATCAGCGTTTATGAAAAGAAACATCTATCATGTGGTTATAATATGTGAATCGATTTAGGATAATTGATAAAATTGCAATTTATATAGCAAGACCGTAATTTTATGTAATTAAGTAAGTCGCCCACGCTTACCTTTGGATCATAGCGCTTATACTGATCCAAGCCGAGACCTAAGAAAAATAAAAAAAAATTATAACCAATACTTCAACATAATCAATATGAAATCGTTCAGTTGACAGTATGGGCTAGTTTAGATGACAACCGTTTAATGCACGTTAGTACTTAAGACAGAAAAGTTCTCAGACTAACACCACAATGTATGCATCCTTGTCGTATTCTTGCGCCGTTCATACTCTTAATCACAACTACCATATCTGCCATATCTCTATATTACAAGATTTGAGTGGCATGTTTGATGACCGCCTCTCTTTCACCAACATATTAAGGTCATCAAAACCTTAGGTTTCTCTCAGATACAATCCAATTTTCAGCAATAGCGATACAATATCACTCATCTATAATACTAAAGTTAAGAGGGTCCTCGAGTACTGCTTAGATGTTTAGAACCCACATGAGGAAACATACTCCGAAACGTTGGAGAATATACGATATAAGTTTCTGAGGTAACTCAATTCTCACCTCTCATTACTCAATCCTCAATTCTGGGAGCAGCAAAAGACTGGCAATTTTTGATGGACGCACATGAAAAGCATTACCAAACGCCTTCAGAAATCTGTACTACAGCATACAGACTGGACATATTCATATTCTCCAATACGACAAATCATATAATATTTGTTGAACTTACAGTTCCATGTGAGCGTAGCATACCGAAGGATCACAACTTCAAAGTAAACAAGTACTGCAACTTAGTGACCGGATAGCGAGAAACAGATTCAAGACTGATCTGTTCGCAAGATGACTACCAGCGAAGTCACTCTACAGTTTCTTCAAGAATCTGGGCCTGCCAAGATCGGCGCTGAGCTCATATATAGAGAGCTTTGAAAGCGTCACTGGAGGCATCCTACAGAATATGGATCGGTAGAGAGGAAGCTCGAGGGTGGGACTGGTGCTTCTCTGCGCCCTAGTCATCGCAGACTTGCCGATGAGGGCTTGTAGCGAGCCGAAAATTAAGGCGCGCTGGAGAATTGTCGAGCGGCCGCTCATTACTACCGTCCTCGTCTGACACCCTCCTATACTGCCAATGGGTTGATATGTTCGGTGAAGCCATTGCAAGCTGAGTTCAACACTTCCAAATACGCAAGTACGGTTACTATCTTCAGTTATCCGAATACTTATCCGTCCTCCTTCGTGATGGGCATGTTGGATTTTGTTTATTCCAACAGAGGAGAAGGAACCATATACTTCTCCATGTGCGCGGGCTGCTCAGTGGGAGAGTCTGCAATGCGTTGTTTCTTCAGGCCATGGAGCTATATGTGCCCTATCACTATCTGCGATCCTGCATCATTCCCTAATAATGCATACCATTATAAAGTAGTAATAAATTTAGATCTCAAGTGTAACCGCATGGGCGAACTATTGTATTGTCTTTTGTTATAATGCAGTTCAGCCTATAACACGGGTTCACATTACCGCCCCAAACCCGCGTTATAGCAAGGGTCTACCGTATACACTTACTAAATTTATTATGTAGTTATGAATTGATACTTTTAATATTTGTGGATTTACCTACATTCATGTTTGAAGCTGTTTTGAAATGGGGATTACCCTGTATAGATTAAAACAGTTTAATATAAAATAGATGGCGCTCCGATTAGAAAACAGGTCATGTTTTTAAATCTGGAATCTTCCAGATGAAATGTCACCAATGTTGCTTCATTTTTATCTGTCAAATAAAAGAAATATATTTGGTTGAAAGGAGCGAGTCAAGTATTTTGTTGAAAATAAACAAATTGAGTAACGGGCGAATCCAACCAAAATCAATGACCGCTTGCAGGGTGTTTATGAAACCAATGCTTCTTCGTTTTCTACTGTGAAATTCTGGTCAGGCTAATTTAAGTTCGGCAGAGAGTCACTGGATGACAACCCTCGCAGTGGACACCCAGTCGAGGCGACTGGTGATGACATCGTCGAAAAAGTTGAAGACCTCATCTCGAAGAAAAATCGGTTGACTAAAAAACGGTCGGCGGAGGTCCTAAACGCTCAACTGAAAGCGTATTGCAGATCTCGCATGAGAAATTGGGCATGACTAAGGCGAGTTGCCGTTGCTCAAAATGCTCAAAGTCAAAAGCGAGCACCAAAATGAGTTTCTCGAAAGGTGCAAGGCTGTTTCAGAAAATGTTTTCCATCGCATTGTGTCATGCAATGAGACATGGATGAATACCTACGGCCCCAAGATCAAACAGCAAAGCGTGCAGTGGCAACGAGCGCCTGTTATATTCAAGCTTGTATCCGGTGCCGGCAAGATCATGGCCTCCATTTTCTGGGACGCTAAGGTAATAATACTAATTGATTATTTGTCGAATAAAACTACTATCACGGGCGTTATTGACTACGATTATTTGTCGAATAAAACTACTGATCTACTTAAAAACTTACATGATGCCATCTCTGAGAAAAGAAATGGAAGAGAAAAGAAATGGAAGGATTGCGCTTTTAAGTGTTCACTCATTCACTGTATTCTCCAGAGCTAGGTTATATAACCCCAGCGGCTATTTCCTGTTTTTAAACCTGAAGTAAGATGAAAGGCAAGCAATTTTCATCCGATGAAGAAGTTCGTACCGCCATTTACGAGTACTTTGATGGCAAAGATCCAAACTGGTATTTCTATGGGATCAAAACATTGAATATACGATATGAAGAAATGTGTTGAGGTTCAAAAGGATTATGTTGACAAATTAAAATAAAAACATCATCTTACATTGTTAGGCCGAGAACTTTTCTACCGCACCGCGTACATTAAATGACTATAATCTATTCACATGTGAGCGCATAAAGTGCGCTCGATGCTGCATCAACGCTCTTACTTAGTTTAAGCGTGGCAATGCGTGCTTTGAAAAAATTCTAGATTGCTATTGCCTATTCGAATTAAATGTGCGTCTTGCTGTGTCGGGATATACTATGTAAATAGACACAGCATTTTTATAATGAACAGAGCAATAATAATCTTGTGTACAAAATAAAGTGGTAAAAAAATCAATGCGCGCTTATTGTGCGTTCAACACCAGCCATATGAACTTACCCCTATAAGTAGGGATTGTGGAATATCTTAATTATCGCATAACTAATATTTAAAAACTCCTAAATCCTTTATTAGAAATTTGTAGCAATAATCAAGGGGGACCAATATATCAAGTAATTGTTGCAAACTATGATAGATCATGAAGCAATTTTTAGTGCATATGCCATATTTTAAATTTTCTTAAAAAAATCACATTTCCTGCAAGACAGTGTGCATTTGTTTAGAATTAAGGTAGGAATTTCACATAAAATTTTGATCTGAGGTTTAGGGCGGACGGTTGGAGACCCCATAAACGCAGCATATTTTAATATTAGTTGTGAAATATCACTTTTATTGATTTTTTTATTATTTTTTCTGAATTGATGAAAATTGCAAAACAAGGATATAAATAGGCATACTGACAAAATTAAATCATATAGTCACCGTTGAACCTTATACCATATAAAATAAATTATAATTATTAATGGAGAACGGGGAGGGCCTCTTTGTTTATATTTTCATCTTTTCAAAAATAGCGGAACTATCAACTGATAGAAATTTGCAAATGTTTTTCTATTTTCAACATCGGTCAAAAATGCATACTGAATTAAGAAAGACTAAAATAAATAAAAACACAGTTCTTTAAAATGTTCAATCTTAACGAAACGAAGAAATTACCGAAAAAGAAAAAACCTTTTAAATGTAGTGCCATCTACAGTTTCACCTTTGAAGGATGTATCAATGACTCAGTAAAGATATAAACCCACATCGCTCACTGTCACTGAATAAGTAGTGCTTTTTTAGCAGTTCATAGCGCCTTAAGGCACGAAGCATACTAATGAAATGTGAGAACGTATACAGTAAGAGAAATTATGTAAATGTATGCGGGACCAACAGGCATCTCATGTAAGTGCTTCTACCCAGCGGGACGAACACAGCCGCAGCGGTGCCTGTCCAACTTTTATGCCTTTATGCTGTGCATGCGCAATGCTAAATGAATATAATTTGTTGTTGCTGTGGCTGTCAAAACAGCTCCTAAAAACCTATTCCACAATCCCTTCCCTTACGCTGCACCATTATTCAGCAAAAGCTTAATTATTATATTTTATAACATATCATACAGGAGATTTTTGATAAGATCAACGTATGTATACAAAGAGCAAATGAGAATGGAAAAATGCATTTTTTACCATCGGGTTGTTTAACTCCGGGCGTCATGGATCGCAAGAAGTCATCTGGGGTCATGAAGACCTCGTGTTGCTCGTGGTGCTGCGCCTGAAGAGTTGCAAAGTACCGGAACACCTTATCCGGCGTCGAGTACTGCCGCATTCTATTCTCATACTCAATTATCTAACCGCATTTACCATATCCACATCCGAGAGGCAAGCAGCATGCAATAATATGAAAAACATTAGTAGTCGTGGTGGAGGGGATATCGGGAGTGAAATTCAGTGTGCTCTTTTGTTTTGTTGTGCCTTGCTTAAGACAGTGGATGATATGCCTAAAGGTACAAGGTAGCGTAGAACCAACACCAGAGGCCATGTTTACAGGCCAAAGAGTGCGGAGTCAGCTAGAATTGCATAATATCACCTTTATGACAATGATACCGTATAAACTACCACTTGCTAGTAATGTGAGAGAATATCAGCTCCTCAGTCTCATTAAGATATGAGAATATGCGATGAATATGGGTTGAGTTGAACATTAAAAATACTAAGTGTATGAGTCAGTAAACCTTCTTAAAAATAATTATTTAGACTTGAGAAGACTAATCATATAATTTAGGGGAGATGAGCAATAGTTAATAACTGTGTCTATTTTTTAGCATATTGAATCAATCAATAGAACTGTAAAAGCCTAAATAATGGAATGTCACAAGTAATGTTTATATTGTATTAAATGAGTCAAGTCAGTACCGAAATAATTTACATTCTTCAATATTGGCAGTGGTGAATAGATTGGCACCTTAAGTCACTTAGGTATTTTGCCTCATGTGATTTGATGAAACATTCGACGAAATTGAATGATCAATAGATTCAAGTGAAAAAATAATCAATAACTCTAAAACTAGATAAAAAATCTTTTAAACAGCTTTATGAGTAACCTAAATAACTTGTAAATCTGAGAAAAATAGTATAACAAGGAAAATACTCTTTTTTAGACATGATTTTGTAAAATGAATAATTGGTCATAAAATGAGACCATCAGAAAGAGAAAAGTGTTTACTTTTTATTGAAAAACAATTACAGTGCCATAAGATGGTAAAATGACAGAAGCGCAATGAAGTGTTTCCAGGGTGTGAAAATACCCAAAATGAAGCAGTACGAAAAAGATTCATAATAGATTTAAAAATAAACAAAATAATCAACTATCCCCCAAGTCCCCTAACTCAGCAAAATTTAAATAGCAACTCGAATATCGGCAGACATGGAAATTTGCAAGAAAAATGCTATTTATTCTCAATATAAGGTATAAATCTGGATGCTTTCTATCTAACAGACACGCCGTTAAGAATGTTTGAAGCCTGTGAGATGTGAGTCTATCGTGGAATACTCCATAAGACTTTTCTCACACGAGGAGTCTAAAAGAAAACCAGTTGTCAATTCAGAAGCAACCAAACATGGCGAGATCGGTCTCGCGCAATTTGCACTGCTGGTCACGGACACGTTGTTGTTCCTGTCGCGACTTGCAATGTTCGAATAAAACAACTTGGTAGGGGGAAAACCCAAAGATTTTCAAACTTTGGCCTATAGACAGGAGGCCGCCAATATAATTTTCCTTTTGTAATTATCGCTCAGCAGCATATTAGCGGAGCAAATGAAGACTATTTAGTATGTGGTGATCAGGCACTCGTATCAACGAATGAGTGAAAACTCTGATGCTAATTATGTATCAGCTATCAAACTCTCGAACCCTTATGAACTCCTAATGCAGTGCTGTCGCAAATTCATCGACGACGCGCAAACTACGTCTGTTTTTCCTTTTCCGAAGTTAAAGAATTTTTGACTGCCATTTATCGGCTAAATGTCTAATCACAAGAAAGCTTGGGCATATTTAAGCGACACTCGATAAATGGCGAAGGTATTTTAAAAATAGGTTCGAAATACAATGAAAGAGCGAAATATCTCTTTCAGGCGCATAGTCTTCTAATAGATTTCATTTGGTATTTTGGCAGAGGCGACAGCCGCAAACCTTACTGACTTGAAATACAAAAACCGTAGATCGTACAGGCCCCAAAATTTACCGGGCTCTGCGCATTGGCCATAACTAGAGTACCTCTTAAACTTGAAACCTCTGGATCTTGTCATCCAAGAGGAGGCAAAGGCAGCTGCCCTAAGACTAAGAGCAAATGGTCTGTGGAAACAGAATACAGGAATACCACATTCAAAAGTTTTGAAACGGGTTCTGGAAGAAATACCTCTTCTGGAAGCACCCATGGACAGAATAATATGCCATCACGTCTTTGATCGAAGATACAATATCCAACTCATT
>JAOPUG010000333.1:24560753-24577909 GCA_027564375.1 Micropterix facetella | reverse complement strand
ATGTATATTTATATATTTATATATTATATTAGATGTAGAATAATATATAATTGATACATAATAATATACAGAATCTTGCGCTCTGGCACTACAATTAACGCAAAGTGTCAAGAACTGTAAAAATCGATAGAGATGCTCGCGGCTAAAACACATACCCTGAGTTTAAACAACTAAGCCTGATCAATCGTTCTTTGCCACTGCTTTTGCACGATGTCAAGCACGACCACACACTTCACAGCTAACACTAGGCTAAGTTGCAGGAGTTGCGATTAGCGACTTTTCGTATCCCAGACGTGCTACAACCCTTTTTTCAGAATTTGGATATTTTTGGAACGAAACTCTTTTACCGGGGATACGCGCGTCAATAGTGAACTGGCAAAAACTGTAACGAGACGCTTTTGGTGAGACGCATTATTGTCAGAAGCGTGAGACGCTTGATCGTCAAAACGGCCTGTACCTCTTCCCCTCGCCCCCTCCAACTTACCCCTACCCCGCTTCCCAACCCTTTCCCTCTTGTCCAATACGACGCATAAAATTGGATTGTTGCTATTGTTATTATCGTTCTATAGCGGGCTGGAGCGAAACTAGCGTGGAAACCGCTATAACCAGTACTTGGCACTTCCGATAGATGGCGGATAGCAGTGCAGTAAAGAAATTTCTTTAAAATAAACATTAAATTAGTTAGGAGATTCGCCGCTATTGGGGGTCCCAGCACGACACAACTGTCTTTTTGTATAGGGAGGCAATATCAACTCTCAAGAGGCAGCGAAAAACGCGCTCAATGCATTCATTAATTCCTATCCACGAGATTTCTACAACTCTGATGTCCCTCTCGATTAATCAGATCCCATTAAATAGCAAACTGCATAGGTGATATGGGTCAATATTTCAATTAATCAAATATATATTCTCATAGACATGTATGGTCTTATTTTGTTTTATAGAAAGGCACCTTCATTTCAATGTTAATCACTTTCCAAACTAGTTTGTGCGGCCTTGCATGTCGCAAATGTTTTGCTTGCATCACGTTTTCTGACATTTATGGAATTGTCGTTCGAATGAATGACTTTTCGATCGAGATAACAAACACAATTGGCCCCGCTCGTAGATCAATTTGACTATAAACATAATTTCGCATGATTTAGGTCATAATCTATAGAGCACCGATGAGTCATTCCGGCGTCTAGTTGAATCCCATTTCGAGTCCATACCATTAAAAGAACTTTCGCGAATTTCGAGAACCCATTCGATCAACTAATAGTCCATAGCTTGATCAAAAATCCTATATATGACATAAGATATTTGGATTAGGCTTAATCCATATTCCAAGAGTAAGATGCCGTAAAATAAAAGAAAATATCCTGATAGTTGACATTTGCCAAAGAGCGTTATTTTTATTTTTATCAACGAAGGGTATATTGCCAGATTTGAAAATTAATTTAAATTATGACATTTGTAATATTTGATTATCTATTCTCATGACTATCAGGCTATTACTAAGATAATTATTGTATATAGACATTGGTCTTTTTATTTAAAAGGCAATTTTCATTGTCGCATTAGTTTTATAAAAATTTATGATTCTTACGGATTATAAATTACCTAATTTATCATAATTATCTACTGAGAATGTTAGACGCAATGACACATTCAAGTGTAGAAATGCTTACCTACTGGAGTAGAATGAAATTGAATTGAATAACTTTCCTTTCAAGTCCGTCCGCTCCCTCATTGCCTCTCACTCCACTTCCAATCTGCCTCTTCGCTGGTGAAGGAATTAGTGAATTCTAACTCCGCATTGTTCTTGTGATGTATAGCCAAAATTGCAGAGATGCCAAGAGAGCAATTTATCATATTTAATGTTATTATTAAACTTACAATAATTATTTTTCCAGGCTCCGTGAAAATTGGATTCCAAAATACGGCTTTTTCGAGGAAGGAGATGAGGAACGTACTGATCCGTTTAAAAGAATGATTAAGCCTAGGCCTGAAGAATAGTAGTATATTTATAAAATAGAATGAGACTCACCTGTAATACTAGATTGTACCAAGAAAAATAAAATATAATATAATTTAAAAACACTTCTTTAATCCAATTATCCTCTACTTCCTTAAATAAAACCCAAATACATACAGATAAAATATTTTATTAATAAGCATAACAGCATCAAAATCGTTTATTGTTAGATACAATTTAAAATTGTCGTATTAATAGTCTCCTAATTTTAAAATAACTTTTGTTACAAGGGAAATAAAATTTCTTATTCATTTTATACAACTCTTTTACATTTTGATAATACATATAAAACGGTATCGTTTAGATATTAGTAAGCGAAAACATTCCATAATCTAACTGAAATCGTACATTTTCCTTACGTTTAGTAAAAACGAATACCAACCGAACAATATTTCTCTTAATTAAAAAAAAAAGTTGATATTCGATTTAAAAAATATTAAATCATAAATAAGTATGCTATACACTATTTTTAAAAAGGTTCTTTGTTTATTTTATTTTAATTTGACTAGTAATTTCTTTTTTTTTATTTCCATTCCAAACGGTTTAGTCAATTGTATTGTGTTTATTTTATATTCTAACGTAATATTTAAGTATCCTATAATGTACAACAGTTGCGTTAAACTAAGTGATTAAACTTTATAATTTAATGTTGCTTAAAATATTGAAAAACTAAATTGTAAATCACGAGCAGGAAGCATATAATAGCAGCATGATAGTGCATCGGTAAGCTAGATAATTTATTGGCGAGGGACCGCTTCGCTATCTGAACATTATTACTACTACCTGTGATATTTGATGTTGTTTTGCTGTCGTACGACACTCTTCGATTGTCATGGATCTGCAGTTTTTCGGTCTCGATTTCATATTTCGTCGGAGTTATGTCGGTCTCAGTTTTATATTTCGTCGAAGTTACGTCAATGTCATATTTGGTTGGACTTATGACAGTTTCAATCTTTTTAATTTTGGCATTCGGAGCTACGACGAGCGACGGCGACGGGGTAGAGTGTCGGTCGGAGTCGAGAATGCCATCGATCGACCGCTCTGTCATTTCGATATATTGTAGTTTTTCTTGCAGATAATATGTATCTCTTTTCATTGCTGATGAGCAGCGAATTGGCGTATCCGTCTTTCTTTCTTGTGGTACTGGCGATAATCTCGGATATAAGATACTGTGATCGTTTGGCGTTCTCAGATCGTGAAGTTGTTTAAAGCCATCGTCGAATTCAAACGGGATTGGCGTTAGTTTAATTCGTAAAATGTCCTCGTTTAAATATGATTCTGTCCGCATGAAGTCGTTTACGGACTTCGGCCGTCCTTCGAATGATAGCGCATCCTTCTCGATTTCTTCGATATCATCTTCGATGTTGAAATAAGTGGCAGACTTCACAGTATCCACGGTTACCTTCCCGAGAACTTTGCCAGTGGCGCTAACAATATCAGAAAACAGCTCTCCATCCTCGCGGAGAGGAGACTCTGAGGGTTGATAGTAGAAAGGCTCTGGTGGAGTGTCGTAAGGTTGGAAAACTTTGGTAGTGTAGACTGTATTAGAAATAAATTGAGGATTGAAATCGCTAGCGGGCGTGGTTCTTGCAGAACGGCCTTCCTCCCTTGGCGTAGAAGCTCTGTCCTTCGAGGTTCTTTTTACACATCTGTAGGAAATAACAAGCACATAAAATTATAAAGATTCAGTGCCTATAAACGCAGACTTGTTAGACTTGAGATTGATTGCATCATTGGCCTAGGCAGTAACTTAAAAGACGACTGGGATACTGAATATTATTGTTCAGGATGGAAAGAACTAATAGAAAGCTTTTAAGAAGAAATAAAAAATATCAAGGACTGAAAGATACAAAATAGCTGGAAGAACATCAGATCATAAAAATAAATATTTAGTAATACCCTAAACGTATACAAGCGTTAAATTTATAAATGTCTTATTTGAGTCGGCGCTTTAAATGATTCCATCTGTTGCCAATGCGACCAGCCGAAAAAATGTTTATGATACAAAATGAACAAATTTACATCTATTTTTATTAGTAGGCGTAAAGAGAATATTAATGAAAACATTTCTAAAAATATATACAGAGCAATATTTGTTAAAACAGGATCGGTCAATCGTCATTTGATTGATTGTTTTGGGTTTTATGCAATCAGGGCTGCAATTCAACAATGCAAACATGAATTTCTAACTGTGATGTATGTTTCGATATGTATGAAGTATCTATATATGAGCCTGACTAAAACTGATCCATATTTAAATTTATTCCTGGGGAGTATAGTTATGTACATTGAAATCATTAGAAATTTGGACGGGTGCACAAAATAATGATATTTTTACATGTTCGCACCTATAGAGGAATCCCAGATGTATAAAGACGGACAATCACATATTTTTTTAGTGTAGAATTGAGTGATTAAATTCATTGAATACACTGACATTATTTCTCAGCTAATATGTTAATGTGTGATAGTATAGAATGTATGTAAGTTTCTACTAGCAAGCATGTCATACGCACCGTGCAGTTGAAGCACTGGCTGTGGTAGTTATTGTTCAGGGCCTCGACCCACCTGTCGCCTGCTTCTACTGGGAAGCCGCAAGCAAAGCATTTCGTCGTAAACAACTCGTTCCAGTCTGAAATAAAAAAAAATTAAGTAGAGATCGATGATTCCGTTTCATGTATAGAGATGGGCAAGAACTAACCGGCTTCGCAGTAAGGTAAGCCCTCTTCGAGGAAGAACGGATTATTTCCAAATAATTTTCCGCAATAAGCGCAGTTGAAGCATTCAGGGTGGAAATGCTTTCCGATAGCGTTGAGACAATCCTGAAAAGTATATCGATATATTAGAATTTGTGGCCCACACCAGAGTGACCCTAGTTTGACGAAGACTTAATATTAACTATACTTAATGCTTCCGCTCGTAGATTGGTTAATTGCATTGTGTCAGGGCTTCTGAGCTCTGATGCACTGCTACCTTAGTAAGTAAGTAAGTACAAACGGAGCTGCCATGGAATTCACCGACCAAGGTCGGGCCCATCATAATACTATTTTATTTATTTTTTTCTGTACTTTCTTCAAACTATCGATTTTCTCAATTGGGTTTAGAACTTGTCCCATTAGTAGTTCTTGATTGCATTAGCAGTCTACACTCACACATTAATTGGAGCAATCTCTTCATTGCTCAATGCAAAATCCACATAGATCAGTCTCAGACAATCTTATCCAATAAAGATGCTTATTCAACTTACAGTGACTATTGAGTAGTCCTGTGAATATGCGTAGCTGATTACCTCTTAGTTTTAGCAACTTGGAAGTTTGTCGACGCAAATGCTTTTTTATTAGGTCTTTCACATGCCGAGCTTGTTGTCTCCTGTCTTTTCAACCTTTGGATTATTGTGGCTTTTGATACGTCACAGAACGGTTCTAGACATATCAATTGTCGCAAAGGTGATTTTTAAATCGATATATAACATTACATATACGAAATGACATTGACATATCACTTTCGCATTCTATGTTTGAATGTCAATTGAAAAGCGATAGAGAATCACGTCATCTCGATAACATTTTCTATATCGACTCAAAAATCGAGCCCCAGGTCAGCTTTTTCGTTCTCATTCCATAAGCTTTTATTGATATTACCTATGTGAATATCTTTTGTTAATTAGAAACTTATAAATCATCGTGAACTTCTAACACATTCTGAGAATAAGTTAAATTCTAATTTTTTTAATTTTACTACGAGGAGCTTTTTGAAGGTTTACTGAGCCTTGTATCACTGCAACCATTTTTGGTCTATTAAGATCACCACCTACTCCGTGCTAAGCTACCGCTGTAAGCTTTTGGCGCTGGATTGTTTTACCTCTTCAGCTGGGAGGTAGTGGCCACTCAGGTGGGCGTTTATTTTACCAATCAGTTGGCCACATTCGCACACGAGGTGTATTGGGAGTTTCGTCGGCAGTTTGGCAGAACTCGCACACTCTAGTGTCCCGGAGCTTGAGGTTGAACATGTGTCTGTTCAGGCCACAATGCCTCGTGAGCGCCCTCACCAGCATGCGTAAATTATTCCTATTTAGCGCTAAAGCCTCGAGGGTAGTCTTACGGTCACAAACTGTGATTAGCGCGTAGAATGAATGATTCAAATCTAGCGTGTTGTTCTAATGGTTGAAGCCCGAAGGATTATTCTAAACATACATTTTTGAGCATTAGGTTGCCAGGCTTTTAGGTACGCCTCAGGAATGATTCAGGACCATATAATGTTCCCTTTGCTCCCGCTAAATTCTAAATTGGTCTAATAATTTATTTTTAGTAATAAGCTTTAGATTTTTTTAAATAAGTTGTCAAACTTCTGAGTGAGCAGCCTTGAATTTTTTTTAACAAATTTAGATCAATGCTATTGTTTTTATTTATTTGAAAGACATATATTTGATTATCACAAATCATTCGCATTAGCCAGCGTACAACCTTTACGGCTGTTTGTAAAAGTCGGTCGCTATTCAATAACACTTGAGGGAATTAATTAGTCTTGTTGATGTGCTGATTCATCAAACTGATGTGGGACTGATGCTCCAACAGGTAAGGTGCAAAGTTGTCTGGCACAAGTAGGCAACAGCACCCAGTAGACAAAGATGGATGATTCTAATATCGGCAATGGGGATGTGTGTGCAAATTTGTAGGAGGCCCCAGCGGCAACTTAGACTCAAGTAGGTGTAAGTAGCGATGCACCAGACGGAGTAATATGCCATATGCAGTGCATCGCTCACTTCATACTTCGTACGCCCTCTAGCGGGAGAAAATGGCAATTGTCAATAATGATTGAGGTTTTTGCCACTCCCTATATTTTTTTGTCATCGTCCATCTCTACGCCCCACGCCAAACGCCATGCTTAACGCCAGTCTTAAAGCCACCACCGAGGAGGAAGCGGCACGGTCCCTGAGCTAAGGATTCGGAGAGAAGAGGCGTACACGTGGCCGGCAGGCTGGACTCCCTACCTCTCCATCGGTGAGTGATACCACTTGCTTCTTCATTTACTCTAATTTCACCTTTGGTTAATTGCCAAACCAGGTCCCATCCCCATAGTAATACCTCCTACAAATGTTTTACTTACTCCCTTAATCTTTGAGTGACATTTATCGCAGGCCGGAGCGATGAACTGCTCGAAGCAGTACTCGCAGTACAGTTGACCTTGCTCCTCAACGAAGCCGATGTCCTGGAGCGGACGTCTGCAGTTGGAGTTCACGCAGATGAAATGCTCAGGGCACCAGATGCGACCCAGGGCGGTAATGAATGGACCTCTGCGCACAATCAAATCAATTAGGAAACAAAGAATAATACAATAATTAAATTACGTTTATTATATAATTACATCAAACATCATGCGACTAAAACAAAAACGGCATGCTTGTTATAAAACCCGAGCAACATTCGAACAATTAAAGATCTGATCAGATTTGATACCTTTGATGATGGAGATTGCCTAGTAGAAGAATTGGTTTGACTTTTGATAATTGTCCCTATCCTACTGGTTTAATATATAGCTACACCTTCTTCCTCGAGTGTCGTGTCCGATGCTGAATGTAGGCTTTCGTTACTGTGATTCTCACCTCCCTGGCCTAGAAGACCAGACATGAGCTGTTCGAATTCGCAGCCTGGCGACTATGAAAAATAGTGTGCTGGTTTTCAAATTTTGGTTAAATTATTGTCAATTATGAAATAATACAATTTTCCCTGAATTTTAGTCAATTTCATTTATTCTCAAGTTAACAATTTATGATTTTCATGTTGCCTGTTGTGACAAGAGGTCGACTTCCGGCAACCTGCCATTCCAAAAAAGATGGCCGGCGCGATCGTGTGGCTGAGACGGCCCGCCGGTCGGCAGAAAGTCTTTTAAGACAAAGAGCAGATGTTACTCGATTTCGCTTAAAAGCGATTAATTAGGGTGTTAGAATCGGTGTTTTTATAGGTAAGTAACACTCTCATTTTGGTGATGACGTGGCGAATTCGTGGTTCAGTTTAGATGGAGATTACCTCGTAGGTCTTTTTCCTTTTTAGCCACTCCAGGCAGTTGGGTTATGGCTGTATAATAAGCTAAACACTTTAAGGAGAAGCTCAACGACTGGCGCCCGATGAATTGACGCATCGCCATTAATTTAAAAAAAAATGTTTTTGCCTCAACGCTTGCGCGAGTCCCCTAAACCGGAATGGTTGGAATTGTTTCCTTTACAAAAACGGATTAAACACTTTCTTTCAAATCTCTAAATTATTTTTGTCACAGCGCATGTAAAACGGAAATCAGCCGAAATACCCTGTATTTTTGTTGTTGTTTAACAAACAAGGGAGTTATCAAAAACATTGTAATCATTGGAAAACAATGTATTCAACTAAATAGTCCATGTATTTTTTGTTAGGGTTATTAAAACACTATTCTTTCCAAGTTATTTTTTTTTATTTTTATGGAAATTGGCCACGGGGCAAAACGGCTAGACAGTTCTTAAGATACCCTACCCCTGAGTTATTTCATCTGTCATTGTTTATTTCATCTGTCATCCTTTTTTATGGTGGCGTCATTTTAAAAAAAATGCGTGTCTGCTTTACGGTGGATTTAACTTCCGAAAATTTTCTCTGTATACGATTTTAAGTATAATTTCACAGCTCAGAGAGCCTTGCTAGGCTTTAAACTGCTTTTGGGATGAAGCACCAAGCAAGATAACAGTTTCTAGCTGGTTTGAAAAATTCAAACGCGGTCGTGGCAATCTCAGTGATGAATTTCGTAAAGGTCGCCCGTCCACCGCTGTCAACAACAAAACATCGATGCTGTGCGCCATACAGGCACTTGAACTATCATGAGATTCGGGCATCATTAGGCATAGTCATGTACAATCAATCACGTACAAACATTTGGCTGTGAGAAACCTGTGCTCACGGTGGACCCCATTCCATTTGATTGAGGCTCAAAAAACGGGACGCATCACTTGGTACAATGCCATACTTACCAGATTCAACGAAGGGACGTCAAAGGCATTGAACATAGTAACAGGTGATGAAACACAGATTTACAGTTACGACTCTGAAACAAAGCAGCAATCGACCAAAGTGGCGCGCATGCAGTTCGTATGAACGCTTCGCAAAGCGTATGAACCCTTTTTTTTAGGAAATCTAGACACGTGGCTACTGTTGCTTTGGAGAATCATCGTACCCTGAATACTAATCAGTACACGACCAGTTGCTTGCCGAAAGTTATTGATGAACTCCAAGAAAGCAACCGAAATTTCAGCATTATCACAATGCCACTGACAATGCCAGCTCTCACACGGCCCAACTGACAACCTTTTTTAAAGCGAAAAACTGAGAACTCCTCAAGTCATTCTCCATACAGTCCCATTTTGCACCTTGTGCCTTCTCCTTGTTCCCAAAAATTGAGAACCAATTACGCGGTCAACGATTTTCATCACCAAAAGAGGCTATCGGAGAATATAAAAAACATATTTCGAGATCAGGAGTGGAATAAATGTTATAAGTAAAATTGATTTCATACGTAAAATTGGTTTATACTTATGAAAAAGTATATTAACGCTCACGGAGAATAGTTTGAGATACAATAAATAGATTTTGACCATTAATTGTATTTTTTCCTATTCATTCTGTAACTTTCAAGGTAGCCCTCGTATATCCCTCAACCGACACGGTTTGCTTCTCTTCACTCATGTTCCTATGGAAACTTCTATTCGAGGATTTTCCTTTTCAGATGTCATCGCCACCCGTTTTCTGGACTATAAAACTTTCTTGGTCTCTAAAGAACGGCACACATTATAAATTGTCCTTAACCTGGGTCTAAATTACTACATTACGTTACCATAGCAGGATAATCTGGCCAGCCTGGCTATAGCTATACCTAATCTATTATTTTTAAATTAGTGTTTATAATTACCTGCTGATTTGCTTGTCGCATTTGTTGCAAATGGGGTAAACCCCTTCCGCCAAATCTAAAGAAGCGATCGTGCTGATCGGTCGAGATACTACTTTCGAGTCGCGCTTGCCGGAAGTTCCGTTTGAGTTATCCGTTCGCTTCTCTCTCATTCGCACAGGGATTTTATCGAGTACCTCTTTATTCTTTAGGTTTTCTTTAATTTCCATTATAATTTTAGAATTTGCATGGATACCATTGCCGTTTAATCCGTTTTCTTTATGATCGTGTCCGTTTGTTCTCGTTCTCTGTTCAGGTTTATTGTAGTGTTCGTTCGTTACTTGTTTATCTTCGATTTTGCTTTCTTTCTGCAGCGCTATTTTGTTTAGTAAAATATTAGTCAGCTGATGAGCTTGTAACGAGTGCCCGTTTATTTTGCTGTCATTCGGAGGAGATAGCGTTCCGCTGCTCATGCTACTCGAAGAGCTGTGTTTCCCGTTCGTTCCCGGAGAAGCGACAAACTTATGCAGACCGCCGTTAGGCTTATTGTCGAAAGTGATTTTGTATCCTGCATCAGGTGCGAATGTGGGCGGAGGCGGCGGCGGGGGCGGAATCCCCCCGGACGGCATCCACTGCTTTGGAGTTCCATTTGTTTCGGAGCTGCCTTGTCTGCTGTGCGAAGGGGAACTGTTCATGCTCGACTTCGGCGAGCCGCTAGTGCCCGACACCGGCACGTCATTCATGGAGTTATTCAAAGGATGTTTCATAATGATGGTGTCCTTTATTTTATTGGCCATATTTGCGATGTGGTCGCCCGGTTTGATTTTACGCTGTATGCCGATTTCGTAGTTGTTGTCAAGAGCAAATTTTGTGATTTTTCTCATGGTGTCATTCTTTGCGGGTGCGGGCGTCAGGCTGTTTTGAAGCGATTTGTTAGTCGAGATTTGAACTGCACGAAACGAAAAAAACCATGCTTGTTAAATTATACACATATCAAAAACGTTGCTTCGTGGGGGTTTACCCCTGACGAAAGCAAAATCTACAACTATTGAGTTATGCAGGCGGTTTAGTAATCAAAATAAGTACACAGTTTACTTGAAAATATATGTAAGTGATATAGAAAACTTGTAGATTGATGAGAAAATTAGAAATATCTATTTTTTCAAAATCTTTCATGATTATGAGTTCGAGCATAGGAACTACAACTACGCGAATATATTATAACTAGCGCGACTTCATTTGAGGACCCACGATAAGAAAAGCCGAGTGATTTAGAGGTTGTATGGCCTAACGATGAAGAAAGTTAAACCATAACGCCACAACGTGAACATTTTAGGGCTGATATCGCATCGGCCGACTTTATTTCTTACATATTGGGAATTTTATTGAATTTTATTTATTTCTTTTATTTGCAACATAAAATAATACGAAATACAGAAAAAATGGGCAAACATAAATAAAATTATAAAAGCTATCGACAATGACCCCGATGATCTGCAAACGCTGCACATGAGGATGTCCTCAAATTAACTGATCTGATTTTCCGGTGGTTCCGAGTTTTACGGCAGCTTAGACTGTATTAACATTTATTAATATTGAAACGGGCATGCGGCAATACACAAACGAGCGGTACACTACAATAGTGCATATCCGGAAAAGACTACCTAATGTGTCCATTGCAGTGCGCGCAGAGGGGCACGCGCGACCCCGGCGTAGCGGCCTTGTTGAGGATTCCCCGGCCGCGTTTCGGCGCCGACGCTACGCCGAACGCCTTGCCGCGGCCCGCCGGGGAGGGGCTGCCGACGGCACCTGCCAGAGGGGAATCGTGAGCCGGGGGTGGAGCCACGGGGGGCGGAGGGGGCAGGGCAGGCGGAGCGGGCGGGGCGAGCGGGGCGGGCGGGGGGAAGGTCTGCCGCGGCGCCGACCCTGATGCCCGTGAAACACTCTGCACTGTCGACATCGTCGCCGTCGACCCTCGCCGACACTCGCCGACTCTTGCCATCTGGCACTGCGAGCTCTTCTGGTACTCGACGACATTCGCCGTCTGCGTGCGCTCGTACTCTTCGAACGCAGCTTTCGAGCGCTGCACGGTCGTGCTCCCGGACTGCGTAGTCGTGTACGATTTCGCCGTTTTCTGCATTGTCTCGCTCGCGGAGCATTCGCCGATGCTCTTCCTCGCGGACTGCTGGCTCTGCGCCCAGTTGCTGGCGCCGGACGCGTTGAAAACCTCGACGCCGCTGTGGAAACACTTCTGTGTCATCTCGTGCTCTCGCCTCAAATTTGCCGTCGCCTGTGTCAGTAGAGCGTGCGCCTGCCGCTGCGGCGTTCCCTCTTTGACTTTCGGCGATTGCGGTTTGAGCGGATTCGGCGGCGGCCCCGGCGCCGGCGACAGAGACCGCTTCGGCGTCGGAGATCGGCTAATCTCCGGACTCGACGGCTGGTACAGATTCGTATCCGCGGCCCCATGCTCGACCGCTACCAGATTCATCTGATAGTATGGAACGATCGGAGCCGGTTTATTAATCAGGCTCGGCGTTGTCGGGCGACTTCTCGACGGAGATGTGCACATCGTACGATCTTCGAAGACCGGTTGAAACGTCACGGTGATCGGTGTCTCTTCTTTGTGAAAGCGGAACGGTTTCGGCGGCTCTTTCGCCAGTAGCGGTAGAGTTGGCGGCGGTTTCGAGATCGGAACCTCCCTCTGAGGCTCTCTTTTCGTATGTTCGATGGAATTCGGAGCGACCGTCGGCGTGACAGGTCGCTGCAAAATCGCCGGAGCCAGCGTTACGTCCGGCGACTGCCCTCGTTGAGACGGCAGCTGCTCCAAATTTGTCTGATACGAAGGTAGCTCGTCCGCTTTATGCAATCCCGACATCGATCGCACGGATGCCGATGACATTCGTTCGTCTTTATGAATTTGGTCGAATATGTTCTGTTTCACCATTTGGGAAGAGCAAGTCTCCTGTTGGAAAGATCGCTGCTGAACCGCTTGCACCGTTCTAGTCTCCTGACATGACTCGAATACGTTTTTCGACGATGTCATCGATGAGGCGTTCACCGAAGAGGTAGTCATTGACGAGGAAGTTACGGATTTCGAGGAGGCAATTGCGGATTTGAACGACGAACCATAAGCGGATTTGAGTTGATCGCTCACAGGTGGGAAAGACGGATGCGGTTGGGCGAACTCCTCCGGTTGGGGGGGAGGGAAAGTTTGGACGGTCTTAACGACTGGAGTGAAAGCGGAAGTCTGCGAGGAACTTTGCAATTTACACGAGGCATTTAATTGCAGCGGCGCTGAAGAAGTCGGCTGCGTATTACTGTTCTGTAAAATTTGCGACGGTTGCGATGCGACGGGTCGAACGCAGACGTTCGAAGAGTATACGCTCGACGTTTCGAGTTGAGACGCTTGCTTGGCGACCGGTCGCACGCACACCATATCGTTATTAGGCGCTGGCTCCGAGACTATCGGTTTGACGCAGGTGCTTGGATAGTCTTGGGACAATACGAGAGGGGAATAAGGACGATCTGGTGCCACGGTCAACGCTTCCAGCAAGGAACCCCTCGGCGGTAGTGGCTGGATTCCCAGGGGTGTAAACGGTCGATCGGGAGCAACGGTCAGAGCGTCTACAAATGGCGACTCAGCGCCATCTCTAGCCTTTTTAGGCTCTATGGTGAATGGAATATCGGGTGGAATATACGGCTTCGTTTCTTCCGGCATCGATATGGGTTCAGTGGGCATATCACTAGGTGTGTACGGCCGTACGGGGGGAATCGGGGAAAATCCGCGCTTTGGCGGCTGATATGAAAATTTACTCGTTGTTACTTTTGTTTCGGTCATAGATACCGACGTCGACTTAGCGGTCGACGCTATTGATTCAACGCTTGCGCATTCGATTTGAGTCACTTGCGGCAGAGGAGAATAGGGACGATCCGGGGCTATGGTCAACGCGTAAGTCATGGGACTTTCATAGCATTTTGGAATCGAATTTAAAATATTGGTCGGGGGTAGAGGCTTATACGGTGGAGCTAAATCGGCCTGTTTTACTTCCGACACAGTCGAATTTGTTATGCTGAGTCTTTTAGTTTCAGATGTTGCGGAATCTTTCCGTTCCGTTTTTACTTCGCTACTTATGCTCGTTCTCTTACATTCAGATGCTTTAACTATTTCTTCGGATGCTACTTTTTCTGTTTCTTCGTATGCCACTGCTTCGGTTTCGAGAGATATTTTCTCATTATCGCCGTTGCTGGGCGGTGTTGTATCTTCTGGGGTCGGAGAAGGTGGTCTAGATGTATTTTCTCTTTTGATTTCATCGATTAAAACTTGATTTTCGATGTTTTTGGTAATTGTTTCGACGCTGTCTATTGTTTTGGCGTTTGATTCGTTAATGTTTGATACTTCAGCAGTGCATATCGACTGCTTACGCTGTTGAGCTTGAGTTTCTTCGATGTCGTACGTTTTCTGAATTGGGATACTGGTTTGCGATTGGTAAATTGTTTTATGGGTGAAGCTCGAGGCTTCGGAACTCTGCTGCTGCGCGATCGACACAGTTTCGGTAATCTGCGACGCTTGGCTCTCCGAGAAGGAAGACACGGAGACCGAGCCTCGCTTCATCATACTGCAGACTTCGGCGGTGGTACTCTGCGCCTGTGTGTTGTATCTTTCCATGACAGCGGCGTCGGAGCCGACTTGTATTTTGTGACTGTCAGGGTCGGAACGGCTTTCCTTCAGCAGCCAGGGTGCGGGCATCGTGGGTGCGGGTTGCGTTCTGGGGAACAGGGATATGGATTCTTGAGGATTCTGTTCGACCTCCGAGGCGCATACAGGTTCAGGTTGGGGTGGTTGCTCCTCGGGTGGGTTTTTGGGAGGCCAAACAACGCTTTTCAGTCCCTTCGCTAGCGTGGTTAATATTAGCGTGATACATCCGAATGGTTAAACCACAAACGTGTATTATTATTAAATTGAGAGTTGTTAATTTGAAAGTGAGAGAGAAAAAGAGAGAGGAAGGAGAGAAGCAAAAATTTAAGTTTTTAGATTAAAAGCGCAAACTTAGTTAACATCGCAGGTCAGTTTATTAGTTAAAATAAGCAGTGTATTGCATTCTAATATTAATATATATAAAGTGTATATATGTGAATTGAATATTTGCCGTTAAACTAGAGTTTTGCTAAACACGCGTCGCATTGTTGAGGAGTTGCGTATATGTAACCTCATTGGCCAATTTACCTTTATAAGGACTGACCGGTTTCAAAGTGGAATAGCGACCTGATAGTAAAGAAATATGTTGTATGAAAAATATAAATGTAAGAATGTATAAAGTAAGTATAATCGATTATACAGTTCACCTAGAAGAATTATAAAATTATCATTAATTTTTGAGAGCCTTAGATTTTACATAGCGAATGTGACTCTTTTACCTGGCGTTACAGGGGCGTGGATGGGGTATGAAGTCGGTGGCGCAGGGGGCGGTACTGGGCGGTGCTGCGCCGGTGACATGGGCGCGGACCTCGGAGACAAAGTGCTGGCCATCGACGGCGTCGACTGCGGAGCTCCTGAACCTCCGAAGGGCCTCGGGCCTGACAGGTTTGAACTCAGCTGCAAGCATAAAATAATCCATAAATATATATTTTTTATGAACATCAATAACACATTAAATAGCATGTTATTAACTATATTTATTCCTTATTTATTCTTATAAATTCATATTTATTTATATGGTTTATTTACTGAAATGGCGCCCAACGTGGGGCTCTTTTTAAAGCCCCATACTTTCACGTGTCTTGACCCTCTCGCAGTATCAGCAACTTTGCGACTTCATCAGAAGTGGAATTTACCTAGCTTCTGGTCCCATTCATGGCTCAAGACAGGTGGCGATATTGAGGATCAAGAACCAGACCGATATAAGACAACAAAGTAACTTTTTGAGGAGAGGCGTTTTTGTGTCAAAAATGACCTTTTGTATTTGGATGAATTAAACGAGCCGCGAGCAGACAAATTAGCACAGGAATTTATTTAAGAGAATGAATGTGGGAATCGATGGCGATCGACTCGGCGGACCGAACTCGTCATACGATACGATACAACAAACAGTGCCGTAGAAAATAGTGCCCTTTGTTTATTTCTGAAAATCGGAGACTGTAGACCCGGAAACTGCCCAAGTGGTTTTGTCGATTTTGAAGAGAAATGCATGGTCTCAGGTCACGCGACAATAAAGTCTTTGTAACGTTTTTGGGGAGGCAGCGCCATTAAAAAAAAAAAGGATTTTCAACGCTGACGAAGAGTTATTGCACTCCAAAACAATAGAAAATATATAGACACAGGCACAAAAGTACAATACTGGTCTGGCCGAAGGCGGCCGACCGAGAACTCCAAAAAAAGGCCATAAAATCTCAGGCAGCGGGCATGGCGAACTCGCGAATAAATTCTCCCGCGGGATAATTTTAATCGAAGGCTCCCACCAATTACCCGGTCAATTAGCGAAGCTGCTGTGGCTATCCGACATTATAATTATTTAGCCGAAAGCAGTGGACCTAAAGTGAAAAACTTTTAAAAAATAAGCAATGGCTGCGGTACAGAGAAATAGTCTATTTAATATTAACTATGTTGAAATTGTAAATTTCATGGTAATATAATTTAATTTAATTATGAGAGACTTCCGATTTAACTTGACATGTATATTCGGTTTTAATAGAAAATTATTTTGATTGTAAAGTTCAATTTAATAATGACATATAGACCCTGCCATCGGGAAATATTAATATACGTTTGATCATTATCTTGTCTAGAATAGATATAAATATTTATTGATGAACGTATCTAGGTCTAAAAATTTGGTACAATGGAAAAGACCACGCCTCTCTTTTGCCGATTGCTTGACGCCTTCGTAGATGTCATTGGCGTGAACAAGCTGAGAGGTCCATATGCGTTGAGCCAATAATAACGCGCCGACAGTTGGCGGTATAAACATTTTCAAAAAATTTAGTCGGTCGGAAATAATTCTCGGCCCCGTACGGGCGTATCCCGGTATCGTTAAAGAGGGGGTTATCTTCGAGCGCGCTTTCGTAATAATCGATTTCTAAAGTGTACGCGCATCCCGGAAAAATATTTGTAATCGGACTTTAAAAACAAAAAATAAAACCGAAATAAAATCATTTAAACTCTCCGAGTGAAATTTTACTGTTATCACATCGATCCCACGAAGTTCAGTGCGTCGACTATTCTGCAACGGGAAGAGTTCCT
>JAOPUG010000333.1:24535201-24546927 GCA_027564375.1 Micropterix facetella | reverse complement strand
CCCGCGACCCCCGAGATCTCACCTCTGCCCCACCCCGACGGAGTGCCGTACTCAAAGAATATTCCCGCCTCCGCTCCTAGGGTTAAGCCCCACCCCCCCCCCCCCCCCCGGCCCGTACCTGGCGACGCCCTTGTGCACAGTCAGCCAATCGGCTCTGAAACAACCAAACCCGAGGAGAGTCACAACAAACTAGTGTAGGATACCCTCAACACCCTCATTTAACTGTCTTCCATGAACACAGTAACCCTCGCGTGGGTAAATTGTCAAAGTAAGAAATGAGGAAGCAGATGCCCTGACCAGCAACGGGTCATCGAAACCTCTTCTGGGCCCAGAAACGGCCATAGGAATATCAGACTGCCTCCTAAAACTTGCCATCAAAAAGTCGCTGGAAAGAGAACAAGAAATCTACTGGAGGGACACATCCGGAATAAGGTAATCTTAAAGCCCTCATAAAGCCGGCCTTCGCAAATATATCGAAAACATTGCTCTAACTGGGTGAACCTCAAATAACAACAAGGAGTGTATTGACTCAACGGTGTAATTATAACAATGAGCCTCAAATAACAAGAGCGTCAGGAGTGGAACGATTCAACAGCGTAATTACAGCACATAGTGCCCTGAACAAATACCAAGATCCCCTTTACAGGAAATGTGGAGAGGAAAATGGACCACTGTTTTGTACGAGTGTCACGCTTTAGCTAATTTAAGGCTAACTATTTGGAGAACTACTGAACTATCTGGAGACCCTTATCCGAATCCTAATGAACTGCTTACGGCCCTAAACTGTAATCTTAGGTTACTACTCCACCTCCATGAGGAGAGTGGACTACCGGACGCGGATGGAGAACCCTCGCGACCATCGTCAGCGTCTCATAGCCCGGACAGTATCGTCCTAGGGGACGGAATAATGCATCCATACATACGCCAGATCTATAAATCGGTAGCAACATGATCAGCCGCCGCCCCCTGGAGATACAAAGAAGAAAAAGAAGAAGAAGAGTTGATTACGCCTATTTGGCTGATACAATATTTATAGTAGGTGAATCATGCCCTATTTGGATCGGTGTTAAGTGTCTATTATGATTAGTTGATAAAATACGCGCTCTAAACGAAATTAATAAACTTTCTTAAGCTCAATTTCAAATAACTTACATAATTGAAAGGCTTAGCGACGTTGTTGTGGCCAGTTCCAAAGGCCTGTGACGGCTGAGGAGTGGCCCTTAACGAAGTCTTCGTCACAGGGCTGACCTGGCCGAAAGATCTGCCTGATGGTGTCGGTAACGTTCCAATGTTGCTGACTGAAGGTCTCCACGTACCACCTCCTCTGCAGAAAACAAGAATGGTTGCAATACAATCTTTTCCGTAGGACAATAATTGAAATTAAGGTTGTTCACCGCTACTCATTTTCATACTTTTCCCATGCGTTTGGAATAGGATATTAAAGTTATGGGTACTATTTGTTTACAAAAAATATGTACGATAAATTACCTTTCGGCTCACCGAATTTTATGAGTTTGCGATGATTGGAAGTCGTTCATTTTTGGTTTTTAAACTAAATTTGTCGTGAATTATTTTAAAAATGACCATTTTCGTCGTTGAAAATTAAAGACTTCCAAACATCGCAGGGTCATGAAATTAGATTGTCGGAAAGCTAATTTTTGGTACATTTTTTAAATAGACAAATGGTATCAAAACTTAAATATATTAGAACTGTATGGGGATGAAAAGACGCGATGAGCCCGCCTTAAGGGATTTTACCTTTGGATTGTTAATTCTATATTCTGCCCAGCCGCTATGATGGCATCCTGTGCCTCCTTGTGCCTCAGGCTGTAGACGTCAGTGTTGTTGACCTTTATGACCGCGTCTCCCGCCAGGAGACCAGCCCTTTCCGCTGGGCTACCGCCGTTGACCTGCAACCAAAACGAAATAAATAAATAAACAAGCTAAACCTCGCTGCAATAATGCTGCTGAAAATATCTAATTTAACAATAGCTTATTCTGTAAAAGGAGGTAGGTACATATCGGTACTAAAACACCTAACATAAAATTGTCTCCATTCATTGAAAGTCCAGTAATAAGCGACAGTCGTAAGTGGTATAAATAAAGTAACCACACCACGCCCACACCTTTGCAGCTTTGTGACGGGGTGACCACGCCATTATTAAAAAAAATATATAATAAAATTTAGACCTGATAGCTTACCAATCACAATAAAATTGTGGTTGGGTCGATACCAAACCATCAGGGTTTCTTGTTTTTCTTGAATTATCATTAGTAAGTACTTATTTAAGTTTATGCTTGTTGGATCATTTACTATTTCGGAGTACCTACCTATTCTTCTGTCTTTCCTAATTATCACTCATATTAACTTATATTCTGATGTCGCTAATATTCACTCATTTCCATTTACAACTTTTTTTCATTGGGGTCTTGTATATCCTGTAGTTAAAAAAAAGTTTTTCTTTAAAAAAATTTTTAAAAAGAGATTATTGTACATACAAATTGAGTTAAAAGTACTTTCCATGTTTTTTTTATTTAAGCTTGGGTTACCGAGAAAAAAGAATGTTTATTTCAACTTTAGGATAAAATCTTTTTGGGGTGTTTTTTTATACGTGTAACAACTTAGAAAGCTTAAAAAATGCAGGCTATGTTTCCAATAAAGTAGACAAATTTTCAAGATAATAAAAAAAAAGATCTTAATTTTTTGAGCTAGGTCCCTGTACAAGT
Organism: Micropterix facetella; assembly: GCA_027564375.1. Taxonomy (NCBI): domain Eukaryota; kingdom Metazoa; phylum Arthropoda; class Insecta; order Lepidoptera; family Micropterigidae; genus Micropterix; species Micropterix facetella. The sequence goes on along the minus strand of JAOPUG010000333.1, from coordinate 24,544,200 downwards.
AAATTTAGGAAACAAAAATCGTCTTAGTTTTTTATGGTCTTCACTACATTTTTTGTTGATTAGGAGAAGTCCTAAAAATAGTGGACATAATTTAGTTAAATAGAGCTATTATGCAGGCATAATTAGGACCCTATCAACATTAGTTTGACCAGTATAAACGAATGAATAAAAAAATCGGAATTGAAATATAAAAACACAAAAAGTTAAATAACTCCAAAACCTGTAAAAATCGCAGAATGGTGTGAATAGGGGTTATTTTGATAGGTAATATGGTCCCTTGCCAGCTTTGATAATCTAAGAATGGATCATCGTGTATATTTCGAATGTTGCTGTAGATACGTGGCAATATTGTTTCTGATTTCATTAGGTCGTTCCGCCCCGAAAGAAATTCAGTCAGTTAGCTCTAAAATATATAACGAGAGGACGATTCAAATTATCAATGTTTTAAAATGTGGTCTATAATATTCTTTTTTGATCAATTCCAACTATGAAGTTTGTTTCGGTGCTGAAGTTTAAAGTAGCCTTGTTTAATTTATTTACTACACCTAATTTTAGTCTCAATGACAGCATGATAAACATCGTTCAGGTTTTTAGGGTGTTACCTTTTCAGAATCATTAATGAAAATCAATTGAAATATAGATTAGTTACTAATTTTTTATCTTTTATAAGTGCATTTCTTTGTTGTACTAAACGCACAACTTTGATTGTCAACTGCTCCGAGCGAACCCGGCTACCCCGGAGCGTTTCAGCAAACTTTAGCGCTATATCACCCCAAGGCGAAACACAGAGACTTGATGGACATAGACAAATCTACGTATCAAGCTCCACCTCACCCGTAAGAGTCCAACTCCTACCGCGAGGCACTGGGAATTTTCAAGCCCAGTGTGGCTTCCAACTCGCGTCCTTGCTCCCAGATGCGATCAGATTTCTCCGACCCCCCGTCTGGTTTCAGGTTCGAAATCGCTTACGCGAACCCCCGGGTAGCGGCAATTCCTAAATGGAATTATCGCGGATGCGTGGCATCCTTTGCTCAGCTTGCCACTCGAGATCGGGTGGTCATCGAATCGTTTCTATGGATAGATAGCCCGATGTACCTATCTATCCCCGCTTCCTTAGGTCGCATTGCGCTTCCAAACTCCTCCGATAATTAGTCAGTGACAGCATGGCCGGTTGCCGGCCCCGTGCGCCAGCTGTCTAAATCAGCCCGAGTTTCCGTCCCCGAAATCACCCCACAGCGGGTTCACCAGGTTGGTCCCTCTTCGAGGAGGCTTCCGGATAAGATCTGCCCCGCGAGCTGAGCCGACCAGGTTGACATATAACGGTCAGCATAGCCCAAACTACACAGAACCATTATACTAAACGCACAGTCACCCTACGGATAAGCTCGCTGCACTATGCCGTAGCAGGGCCGCTAAACCTTTAACACGGTCTCGGGCGCGTCGCGTCGCGTCGCTGTGGCACGATGGCTGGCTGGAGGTTCAATGTTCTTTTGTCAGCAGTCGGATGCAATCTCGGTATGTATATTACCGGGCAATTTTGACGCTGTTCCTCTTATTTGCGTATGGTAATGAGGGTGACAAGACGACGGCGAGACGCGCCGAGCAAAAAATGCCGTCAGCCAATATTTAATTTATCGAATCGTGACGGCGGGATTTCAAATGGTCGTAAGTTAATTGAGTGCATCGCCTGTGGGGATTGAAGGCCGTGAATTAAAAAAAAATCCTGGAGATAATAATCCCTGAAACGTGCATTCAGATGGTAAAACTACAAACGTTGCAAATGGGAAGTCGTAAAATCGATAAGCCTGATTTTCATGATACACCGTTAAACCCCAGTAACCGGCAAAAGGCACATCCTGCGAGTATGATAGTAACATTGTTACAATTAATGGCCCAAGAAAATAAATAAATAAATAGATGTACCTACGATTTATACCGCAATATGTTCAATGTAGCCAGAAATCCATGGAAGAAGTTTGGTAAAAATGTTCAGAAAGGCTTTTCTTGTGAAGATCATAATAATCGTTAGAGATATAAAATAAAAAATCCTTTGTTGATCTCAGAGTCCCCAAGTTCAATAAAAGAAAGTTTTCTTGAAGGGTTTTTATTTCAATAATTGAGATTGGATTGGTTACGTTTGGTGACGAATGTTTTAAATTGGTGAACATGTGACACCATTTTGAAAGTTTTCACTGTCATGCAGGATATACAATTTTCATATTGGTTAAGAGTTCACAAAATGAGATTTTAATCAAAGTGCACTGTATACCTTTATCCGTATATAAATTACACTTAAATAATTCGTAATACTGCTGCAAAAGTGAGACTACGAAGTGATTATAAATAAGATTGAACGAATTTACCGCGTGAAGTTCATTAAACGAATTTATCCCATCGCAGAACGCATAGACGTAACACAAGATACAGTGAGTGTTGTGTGCACGACGGATGTTTTAAATTCATGCGCGCCGAACATGCCCCCCCCCCCACCGTTATAATATGCGCAGTAACAGAAGCAGTTTGCTGCCGACCAGCATAAAAACGAAGGACGATTGACAGCGCTTCAGAACCCGGCGCCGCTTGAAACCTGCCCAGGACGAAAAAGCCCCGAGATGCCACAACATGCAAGCCGGGTCAATGGGCCCGGCTCACGAGAAACCCCCGCAAGTAGGCAATACAGCCACGCAGCAAACTTCGCGGGCCTTTCTTACAAAGGCTCGTCGAATGCAGCATTCACAGCGCTTCAGTCTACCCTGGACAACGGCGGTTGCAACATCGCCAAAACTTCGGGTGCCAAAAACTTCACGCGGTAAATTCGTTTAATCTTATTCATAAGTCAAACAACCGCGATAGTCTTCGATTTCATACTACGGCGTGATGTTTTTTTCAGATTTACGCGGTGCCGACCTTTGGTTTAGTTTGATAGATTGTATCGGCATGCCCTAATTACGGTTTCTGTTGCCGAAGATGATGATATCATTATACGACTATAGCTCATTATTAAGCCAGCGTTGCATAGTATCCGAGACACTGCGCGTCTCGTGAATACGCGTGAATAGGTTAATTACGTTATTCATACGGAGGCCCTTGGTGGAGCGGGGGCTTTTAGAATCCGGGCTACGAGAACAGCATTCCACGAATGACAAGTGGGAGAAAGTGCTCAGGCGCCATTACAGAATCTCCATAGATAACTTATAAGTTATGCTGGACGGTGTGTTACGATTCCACCTTATCCGCCCGTAATAACTCGGATAATAAGAGGCGTAACATAACATACGCTGTAAGACATCGACATACACAGATACCAAGAGACTAGGAGGCCATTACAGTTTATGGTGCGATATTGGGCACACTTCTTCTACTTGTATTCAATATTGACTGAGGAGCAGCGAAACAAAATAGATTAAGTTCATCCTCTGAACAAAATATGTATTTTGTTTCGATTTGGGTCCATTATATTGTGGACAACATGAGACGACAATTTATTATGAAAACCGTACAGGCTTCAAATTTGACAAATATACTACACATTTATTCTGAAAACTGATAAATAATATACAATATAACCATTCTTTTCTTTTTGGATCAAACGAAACAGAAATCCTACTATTTACAATGTTAGCATTTTATAAATCTAAAATTAACGAAATCAATATTTTAAAACTAAAATCCGAAATCTGGTGACACTGGTAATTACAAATCTCAATAAAATGGTACAATCTGGTAGACTAAATATATCATGGGATAAAACCGGATCTGAGACCCCATTTTGAATCAAAACCGATATTATGAAAGTCCTTTATTATAAGTCAGATAAAACGAATTTACCGTGTGAAGTTTGTAACACCCGACGTTTCGGTGATGTTATAACCACCGTCGTTCAGGTAGACTACTTCACGCAATAAATTCGTTTTATCTAATTTATAATGTCAGACAACCGCGATAGTCTTTGATTTCGTAGTCCTTTATTGTTTTTCCAATAACTTTGTTAGATTTTTAATACCTGAAGTACCTACTAATAAAGGATATATTTCTAAGCTTACAAAAGGAACAGATTTACTTCATTGAACTTAACTAGTATTATTCCGCGGCTCCTCAACTCATCCTCATCAAAGCCTGCAATCGTATATATTACCTACTATACGCATGAATATATCCCTATGCGTATTATTGTTATATATTCTCTGGCTATAATGTGTTTTACGGCGATTGTAAACATCAGTAGATTAGACAGCTTGTTTCTCACTGAGAAACGTTGATTATTGATCCTTAGCCTCAATATATTGTTTGTTTCCCAAAAAAGATCCTTGCGTCTTGATTTGATAATGTTCAGTCATAAGGGCTAGATAATTCGATCGAGCGCACCTTGAATTGCAAACCTCAGATCGTAAATTATATTATTATTCATATTGTGACAAATAAAAGAAAATAAAAAAAAGACTTTGAAGCTGGCGAAAGTTTTCCTTATTTATTGAAAAATACTATGCAATATCAACATATAATTAGGTATGATTATAAGTTTAGTGGCGGACTACAGGGGGGAGGGAGTCCGCTACGGCTGAAGGAGCAAAATAACTGCACGGTACCATCTGAAAGTTACAATGTCCATGTCTAAATCGCGTATTTTGCCTTTGTGTATACGATCTTCGCTTAAACAATATGTATCCACGCCCTTATAGACACGCATAAAATACCTAATTCTAGTGGTTAAATAAAGGCAAAAGCAGGTATGCGGACTCATCCTTACACCACATTGACCACAGCCACGCCCCTTACCCCTGTCTCCGATCCTTTCGTGAACTTATGTGCAAGCTGCGCTGCCAAAGAATGAACGACACAGTGGGCACAAAGAGCAATGGAGCCGCGTCGCGTTGGGGGGTGTTTGTTTACATAAGTGAGATAAATATTAGGGTCTACAACAGCAATTTACTAATCATGTCAGTCATTATCTCAGCTATTCCGTACTGAATCCGGGTACCCTTTTTGTAAATGTGCCGGCCTCGCAGGTATCTCGATCAGTAAAAAAGATGCGCAAAAATACAGTAACACCTTCATTATTGCAAAATATGTTTTTTGAATTTAAAACTAATTAAAATCTTTTTAGGCTCGTCTCTGGGCCAGGTCAGTATAAAAAGCAGAAGCAAATAATATAATAATATGATGATGTTATCGAAATTTCCAGCTCCATAAAAGCAGGAAAGCATGTGTACATTTTATTCAAAATATGGTTGGGGGGAGAGGGGGCAAAAACGTGAAATCCGCCCCGGTTGCTCTCTCTCTTAGTCCGTCTGTGAGTATAAGAAGCTAGATATGATAAATCATTTACTGATAGTAGTTTTTTACAAAACGAGTATAAATTTTAAGGAACAAATAAAAACATCAGCTACATAATATACATATAGCTGATTGAAATGTTGACTATCAAAGGCATGCCCTCAGGCATTATGCCTGATTTTTAGGATATCCCGTTTATTAAAATAGAATTACAATTCTTACTGTCCAATAGCCGAACCTGCCACCCACCACCGTTATAATCTGTGCAGTAACAGCAGTAGTTTGCCGCCTACCCGCAGAACAACGGCTGACGATTTGCGATACTTCAGTCTACCCTGGACAACGGCGGTTGCAACATCGCCGAAACGTCGGTTGTTATGTATGGTATTTTATCGTATTATATAAAGATTACAGTTAATACTGACCGGGTTTTGGTTACTAAAGACCTAGTGATTTGTGTGAGTTTTTGAATGTCGCAGCTGAGCCACTCCTCGTTATATTAACGAATTTATTCCAGATCATTACAGCTTATATAGGTCGTTCGTCTGTGGCGTAGAACCACAGCGAAATAGTCGCGGGCTCTCGAACAATACTAGTGCATTTTCGTGTTCTTATCAGCTTCAAGTATTATTTTTGTTCACTAGATTATCTAGGAATATCGTAAAGTGGATCTCATCACATATGTATTCGTCTCATCATTTTTCGAATTATTACTAAGAGGCATTTTTAGTGAGAGATTTTGGATTTTTTTTTTTGGTGTAGGTAAGAAGTTTACAATACAGCAATGATTTAAATATAAATATTTCAATCATTACAAGTACATTAGATTCGTGTACCCGATGACGTATGTTAAACTGTAATGGACTCCCTGGATAACGTATCTGTCTCGCTTCGTCTTCGGACCAGTTGGCTAAGATGCACGACTTCCTCGCCGGAGGGCTTCAGTTCGATCCCGGAAGTGGACAGACTTTTTAAGATTCATTGCCAGCCTCATGCGTTGTGCAAGCGGGACCTGTGTGTTATTAGAGCTCCCACTCACAATCCCAGATCACAAAGAATTGATCCATATTTTGAAATTATCATTCGGGGGGATTCTTGCCTCACCTAATTAGTAATATAAAAAGGTAACTCTTTTGAACGCCATTTTTAAATATGTATTAAAAATGTTAAATTAAGGGATACTATTTCTTTTAAAAAACCAGTCATTCGTGTTTCTTTTTGTTGTTTATAATTGCTCGAGTTTTTCCTTTGTCAGTCATGGAAGAGTTGAAAATGTATGGGCCGGTGTTACCTATTATAGTTTCCTGCATTCTGATGCAACAGTTAAAGCCAATTTGTACTGTCAAAACTCAAGAATTATAAGCAATGATGGAGAAGCTCGTGATTAAACAATTGATCCCCGAGCAATTCCGATAGCTCGAAAATTCTACTCCGAGGGGCAGTGAAAATGCATTCGAAGCATTAATTGATTCCTGTCCACAAAAAAAATTACAGCAGAGGCTAACCAACTCCCATTAAAATGACAAAACTTCATAAATAATAGGAGTCCATTTCATTACATAGGGCAATCCTATAACGATAATAGGGGAGCGATTAATTAAATCCAATATATTATTCACACAAAATTTAGGTCCTAAATATTATTTGTAGAACGGTGCTTCACAGCTATGCACTAAGGATGTAACCGATACTGTTACGGTTAGATTAATCGACGATTATTAGTGTTTTTTCGATTAATCGGGATCGTCGATGGTAGTCATAATTATTAAACTATTACCGATTATTTAAGAAACAGGCTACAATAACATTGATAAAATTAAAATGGGATATCAGTATATCCCAGATATACTGATACGACATTCTCAAGTTTCCTCCGAATTATTAAGCGATAGCATCTGGAGTGTTCAAAAATGGAGTGGACAAAATATTCGGGCGGCAGAGGATCTCCAGGAGCCTTTGTCGAATATTTCAGGGAATATCGTTCAAGACTAGAGTCTTATTTACGCGAAGCTCTGACCTGTGACAATATCGGCGCAATTTAATGTCATTTTTATTTTATTACATGTATTTTTACATCCATAAAAACAAATAACATTTACTAAGTGAAAAATACATATATAGGCCATGAAATATCCATACGCTTGCTAATAATTATTAGAAGCGTATTATTATAAGTAGATAGTCTTAATTTATTAATTCCAAAAAGTTACATATTGTGGAATACGTCATTTTACAATTGGCGTAAATTAATTGTTACCTTCATCACATACCTATAAAGGCAAGAGTACTTTTTTACATAAAGGTAAGGTACTTTCAAGTTAAATTACATATTAAAAATTACATTTACAAATTAAAAATTATCATTTAGACCATATCACATAACATATAACATTTAAATGTATATACAAGAATAAACAAATAGATTTGATAGATACTACACTTATATTTTAAAATCTGAGCCTTATCTATCTTTTAAAGACAACCTTGTCAAATTAATCCAAAGTATAGAGAGCGTGCATGGATAGATTTTTTATGCATTTCTTAAATGCAACCTCTGGGAGTGTTTTAATTTGTGGCGGCAGTAGGTTGAGAAAATTAAAGCCAAATATAAAAATGATTTTTGGGATAAACACAGACGCACTTTAGGAATTATAATATTATTTTTATTGCGTGTGTTATGCTCATGTATATTCGACTACGTTTCCTGGTTTTCCAAGGTTGTTTTGGCATAAATTAAACACTCATAAAGGAATTCACATTTAAAAGTCAGTAATTTTTTTTAAAAAAGTCAGAGCACAATGATCGTATTTATTTAACCCAAATATCGTCCTGATAGCATGGTTTTGCAGTATAAAAATACGATGGCTATCTAGTGCATTGTCCCATGTTAGAATACCATAAGCCATCTTCGAATAAAAGCACGCATTGTATGTGCTCATTGCGGCTTGATCTCCAGCCAGAATTTTGATTTTTCGATTGGTATAAATAGCAGAAGATAATTTCTTCGATAGCCTTTCGATATGGGGACTCCAGTTTAATATCTGGTGTATTGTAATACCCAGAAAATTTGTGTTATTAACGACCTGGCCATTATTAGAATCCATGTTGATATTTATCTTATTATCTGGTTTAACTTCTTTTGATGCAAATTGCATGGCTACTGTTTTGGTAGGGTTTAGTAATAATTGATTCATTTTAAATCAGTTACTAGCTACCTCATCACTAGTTGCCCCTTGGAATATGAAACTAGTGTCATCTGCGTATAGTAATGTATTAGATTCTAAGGGCATTGAATTACCCACATCGTTTATAAAAATCATAAATAATAGCGGACCCAGAATAGAACCTTGGGATACTACACATGTACCTGATAAAATGAGTACCTACATGTTATATTTTTTTATAATATGGGAACAAACACATATTTAAAATACAATAACATATAGGGAGGAAGGTGGGAATAGAAAGGGATGTTAATTAGGTATTAGGTTACATAATTATCAATTATAAAATTTCACGTCACATAATTATCAAATATAAATTTTCACGTATTGCCTTAGCGTATTGCCTTTCACGTATTGCCTTACGTATTGCTTTTATCGAAACAGATGATATATCAGCGTCAGTGACACCGAACCTATGTACACCGCGAGTCAAACATCTTGAGCTCTCGACCACAGTCTCAAAAATGCTTACACATATTACACACAAGCTCGTCACAAACT
>JAOPUG010000333.1:24372378-24382523 GCA_027564375.1 Micropterix facetella | reverse complement strand
CGAAGCCATAGAGTTTGAGATGCGGAAATCGCAGCTTTAGATATTTTTTCTAAGAAGGTGTCAATTATTTTCTTGGAGAGATCAAAATCTTTAAATAGGTGAAATAGATATTTGGCTGGAAGGCCACGAGCGCCAACTTCCATCGTGTGAAGGTGAACAGTGAAGCCGTTCCGGGTCACGGAATTTGCGTATTATATAATACATTTGCATATTATATAATAAGATAAAACGAATTTACCGCTTGAAATTTGTAACACCCGATGTTTCGGCAATAATGCAACTGTAGTTGTCCAGGGTCGACTGATAGTCTAGCCTGGACAACGGCGGTTGCAACATCGCCGAGACATCAGTTATTACAAACTTCACAAGTTAAATTCGTTTTATCTTATTATATATATCTGGACTCCGGTGGACTCCGGTCCTTAGTCCGGAGTCCACCGCTCACCCCTCAGAAGTGTAATAATAGTATTATGATGGGTCCGACCTTGGTCGGTGAATTCCATGGCAGCTCCGTTTGTACTTACTGTCAAACAACAGCAATAGTCGATTTCATAAAATTATTATAGTTTTGTTATTAAGATTTAATTTGCAATCAGCAAGAATATAGCCGTCCCTAACTTTATTTATATTTCTGGAGAATTTGATGCTATGACATTTTTCCACGTTAAGTTTCAGTTTGTGACGTAATACTGTGAGAATTTGTCCAAATCACTTTGTATAACACATCGTTATTACATTTATTCTACTTAAAGATTTTTGTGGCGTCTGCATACATAAGAAAATTTGAGAATTGAAAACATTTAGATATATTGATTACAAGCATTATGCTTCAAAAATAGCCGCCTAGAAAATGTTGCCACTAGGCAACAAGGTGGGTTCCACAAAAAGACAACAACCCTGTAGGTGGTGGTAGGAAGACACCCGTATAGAACAAAATGATGGCTAGTTTTCAATCGACAACGGAAACCCTTGATGACCACCTTGTAAATCAACAGATAAATAAAGTGATAAATATTCAACTCACCTCCCTTATCAGCATCCAGACTACTCTTACTGGGCAACTTTTTAACGGAGCCATTCGCCTGCGTGGTAGTTGTTGTGGATTGAACGGTCTGCTGTGTCGTTTGCTGCACTGGTTGTTGTGCAGGTTGCTTCTTGCTGACCTGCTTGTTTTTTGATTTTTTAGCGGTGGATTTCTTTGGTTGTTTCATCCAAACCGGCCGCTTGAATTTCTCATCTTCTTTTTTGGCATCTTGTTTCTCGGGTGCCACTTCGCCATTTTCTTCAGATTCTCTATATAAAGATACAATTAATATTAAAGTGGTAATGATATTGAGATGGGCTACGATGGTTTGCCTCAGTAACTTTTCATTGTGCAAGGTGATCACACTATATGTGTACTATGCGGGGTCGCATACTTGGGCTAAATGTAGTTCCTAAATGAGAAGTATGTGGGCTAAATGAGAAGTATGTGAGCTAAATGAGAAGTATGTGGGCCTAACTGAAAGTTTCTGAAACTGGCCACTTGCATAAAAATATTAAAAAAGCAATTCCTATTTTTGAAAATGGAACTCTTTAGCTGTAGAATACATTTTATTTCTTATGTCTGTTATTTGTTTTTTCTTTGTGTTATTTGTTATAACTTTAAGGTATACGGTTCACGGCCCCAGAAGCGGCGGCGGTGATGGCGTTCCGACAATCCATTGAAGATGACCTCCAAAGAAGGCTGGACCAACTGCTTTCCCCGATGGTTTCAAAGAATGAAAAAGTGTATAAATTATCAGGGAGATACTTTGAAAAACAGTAAATACAACATAAACTTTATAAGTGTTTTATTTTATCAGAATCCAGAAACTTTCAGTACGGGCAAAGCGAAAGGAGACTACATAATTTTTTTTGTTATAGTTTCATTGTAATTCTAGAGAGAACTTTTCGATCCTTCCTCTTTACCTTTCGTGTGCTGGCCGGCCGCTACTGGTTGTGTTCAGTGTCGCAAAAAAATTCACGATCTCCGCCGTGTGCTTTTATACGAATCATTCGAATTTATGTAAATAATAATAACACATTGATATCACGTTTTGTAACTTACAGCTTAACCTAATAATGTATTAATATATTTAATGAAGTTTTATGTTGATATGATTACTTTCTTACCCGATACAGCTAATAACATTTACAAGTTTTTTTTAATTACCCTAAATGTGAATAAAATACGTAAATAAATCTTTAAATAAGGAATGTTTCTTCAATTTACATTCACGTGATGCTGAATAAGTTTCCTACAAGATAAAACAAAAATGCTCGTTGGGTCCATCGAAATAAAAACTGTGCCATATCCCTGCATTCATACTATATACAACAATATATACAACGATAAGTCTTTATTGAATAATAATTTTATATACAATTATTATTTTAATTAACAGTAAGTAAATTTACAGTTATACGAAGTTATTTATTATGAAAAGTTCCAAAAAGTCAATATAAGGAAATGGAGTAAGTCAACGATTTATTTTTTATTTAACAATATAATTTCCCTGAATTTCTCAACACACTTACTATATCTTTGCTGCAACAATTATAAGCCGTTTAAAAAATATGTTCTGTCTTTGTCTGCAAAATGGGTCTCCACTGCTACCGTCATTTCGTCTTCACCCTCAAACCATCTCCCTTGCCTTCAAGTTTTGAACAAGGAAGGGGGGCTAAGTCTGGACTGTAGACAGGGTCATCGAGCTTCTCGAATCCAGCAGTCTTTGCAATACAAGCGTTGTCTTGCAAAAACAAAATCATCCAACTGAGTTTGCCCCTCCGTATCTCCTCGAGTCTTAACCTCACCTTCGCAGCCAATAATCCGTATTCAATATAGTTCCTTTCTAAAGAAAGTCTATCAGCACGTTTCCCCATTAGTTTCATGGATGACTTTTGCTGCCTGAACTTCCTCGGAGCCTTCTCTGGTTACCCACTGTATAGTTTGTTGCTATTATATTATAGGTTGGGCAAGAGCCACCGTAAATAAGTTGCATCAAATCAACAATCTCTTGTGCTGATTTTCCAATTTTAGAAACAATTTTACGACATGTTGTAACCGGTAGGCTACTGAACACAAACTAAGAAGGGATAGACAGGCGAGATTGCACATGCGCTATCCCTTCAAGGATATCCGGTTTTCATGACAACTCGTGCATTTTTAATGGCTTATCTAAAATACCGACTATTGGAAATTTTTAGTCTCACCTCATAATGTTTCAATACCAAACTTGCCAATGAAAGGCATTAAGATCTAAATCCCGCAAATACGGCCGGCCGTTTCTCATAGGATACACGGCCAGGAATTACTAATAGTTTGCCATACCCTATAGGGTACACGGCACGTAAGAGGTTAAAAATTATTTCGGAATAGGTATGAAGATATAATTACTTTAATTCTTGCTCCTTTACGGTTGAATCACCAAACAGTAACTTCATAGGCGTCCTCTTGAGTGTGACTGTTACAGTTACTATCGCTCCAGCTGTGACTACCGTTGGGTTTTCATCATCGATAACTGCAAGAAAAACGGCATTAGTTGGAATGCATGAATTTCAGGATTTGTTTTCACTCTATTATAACAGATGTATGTTAAAAATCATACAGTTGACGTTAGACTACAACATAGGACAAACCTAAATGGTCGGGAATAGGTAAAACGACAAACAGACAATATGATATCGACGACTATAGCGGTTGTTTAACATTATAAATAAGACAATAACAGGAAAAGTATTGATATACATTGGCAAGTTTGGCCCGTCCTATGATTGGTAATCCCTGACGTACAAAATGGCTTAAAACCTATTTCAATAAGTTTCTCTCATCACCTGGATTCCAAAAATACCTATATATGCTATGCTTGCTCTAGCCAATGGTCAGATCATCCTCCAGGCCAAGTAAATCAGGATGCGCCTACAGCAGTATCTTTGTGACTCGGATCGAATTTGCTGCCACCTGGCACAGTATACAGACAGTAGCTTCTCTTAGAACAAACTTGAAAATGAAGCGTGCGACATCACAAGTCCTAAGGGCTACTATAAATCGTAATATGATTACTAGACATCTGTGCCTTTGAACGAAAAAAGTCCAGAAGTGCGTAGTGACATATGGCCTCCACAAGGCCAGTCGAGCGAGTGCGTGTGAGAAATTTCCAGCCCCCATCAGCATCACGGCAAAACACGAGCGTTTGGCGTAACGTACCCTCTGCTCACTTCCCTTGCAACCTAGCCCCGCCCTGCCTTGTAAGCCAAGAATGCGCTTACTGTTCTTTCTATACTGTGCACCTGGTGGTACTTAGGGTCACCTATGGAGGCTGCATACCAAATTTGGTTAAGATCGGACCACGGGAAGTCTTCGGACATATGGAGGACGCAAAGCATGCATCAGACTGTATGGCCCGTCCTATGTAATACTACGGATGAGCCAAAAATGGACACACTGCATGGAACCCATTTCTTAAAATGACCTCAACGCTCATTGCCAAGCACACAGATGCGAAACAAGATACAGTGAGAGTTGTGTCCAAGGCAGAATTTTAAAATTCAGACATTTCAAAGAAAAATCGAATATACCGTGTGAATTAAAAATATTGAAGAAATATACAAAAAAAATTAAGATTAGAAACAATAGAGTTCGCCTTATTTATTATTGCAGACACGTTTTTTTCCTATTTTAAGTCTTGGGTGACTAATACTCCAAGATCTTTTTGTGATGATCATGATGATGCATCAACTCGATGTTTCTCTCTTTCAAAAACTGCTTTGTTTTCTGATTGGTGTGAGTCTGTTTTCTGATTGTGGAGTTTCGGGTGACCCCAATGGAGTTCAGTTATCTGCAGTAACTGTTCTGATTTTTAAGGGAATTGTGACAATATATTGTAATTTAGAGATCAATGAGGCAATCACTTTCTTCAATACGCATGCGAGAACAGACAACTTGTATCTGACTTTCGAAGATACTTTCTTGTAAGCTCATATGAGTATATATATATCTCCGATTCGTCACCTGAGTTGATGCTAACAACAGCATTCGACATTACTCTGTTTAAGCATTGCAGAGTAAACCAGCATCAATTATCACGATTGAGTTTTGCTCTATAGTAAAAACTATGCGATATCCATCGGGACACTAGATTTCTGACGCCCAACTCATCATGCAGAATTGTTTGGACTGCAGTCATACCAATGTCGAAAGAAGTCCGAATCTGCTCATATGTTACACATCTGTCTTCCTATATCAGCTGGCATACAGCAACGTTTTCTTGTGTTACAGTTATTAGTTGACCTTGTATGACGTTCACGTATAAGAATACTAGAGATATATTGTTATTACACTACAGTAAAAAGAAACAAGCTCATAGAGACATTGTTGCTGGGATAAACTCTTCAAAAGCTGTGATAACTTATGGAGCAGAAATTTAATCGCATCAGTTGCATTTACCCCAGTCTCATCAACTTCTAACGGCTAATGTTGCCTAACTAATTATACGTTTTTTTTTTCAAAGGCATAACGCTAATTAAAGACCAGCAGGGATAATTGATGCTGATTACGAATGCTCTGGCTTGTCAATCGCTATTCCAATGGTTAATTTCAGTATAACAAAAATGATCGTTATGTCACCAAACCTCCTTCGATCACAGTAAAAAACGTTTTTGTAGTTATTGGCATTACGAATGCCATTTCTCGCCGTGTCGTATTTCTATCGGAACGTTGACATTTTGGCAGCGATAGCGTATTCGCTTTTGTGCTGTGATATTTTGAAAGAAAACTAGGTGTTTTTTAATAATTTCTAAGTGAAAATGGAAAACTATCATCGTTCAACGTTTCTAGAGGAAAACCGGCAAACACTGATATAACATCCCTCTTTGAAGTTTTTGTAATCTCGTGTGATAAAGTTGTGCCACAAAAAACATTTAGAAATATGTGTTTGTTTTGTAACAACATAATAATAAAGTTGTGTGGCATAATTGTTTTTTTTTCTTCAATAACAATCATATTCTTTTTCTGATCACTGCCATCTAATAGATAAACTTTATACTTCTTGACATCCGGGTGATGGAGGCGCTGTTCATACTGCGGATTGCTTTAGCCGAGCGCTTGCAGCGAAACATCATAAATATTTTTGTCATAATCTTTTTCCAAATCGGATTCTATTAATAATTAATCAATATTCAACTTAACCATTTAAATTTCGTTTTATTTTAGAAAAAATACATAAGAATTATTTATAAACACAATGAATCTCCGTCACTCATAACTAGGCAGAGCCTGTTCCAAGGAAGACCCAAATTATAAATACTAGTAATTTAATATGTAGTTTTATGAGAAGACAATTTCTAATTTAATGGTTTAATTTCAATCATTTTTAACATTATTGTTTCATTATTGAGCGACTATGTCAGTCAATTTTTGACCGAATGAAAAGTTGAAGTCAGCCTAATGCACTTCTTTTGATAGTCTATAATTTCTGCAGTCTGTGATTTGAGCAGTGTGAGGAAGACGAGCAAACAGCCATTAAAATGCGTGAGCGTTGGTGGGAGTGTTCATAATGCCATATAATAGAATTAACTCTCTTCAATCGCTAAAAGCGATCCAATCACAAGAGTATTCATAATAGGGCCGCTGAGTTCACGTAACAGTATGATTTGCGGTGTTGGTTTATTCCAAAGTAGTAGATTCCCAATCATTTCAGTTTTCCCTAGAGTGCTGGAGTAATAAATATTTAACAAAATCCTACCTTCGGTATTAACTTTAAAGTGTATATAAGGCATGTTTCCGAGAGCCTTTACAAGATCATCGTATTGCCTATCGTTGAGGCCCCTCAGAATCAGCCTTCTGTCCTCGTTGGACAATTGAGCGAGCTGGAGGAGCGACTTTATATGCTTCTTACGAGATGTAAAATATTTGAGATTATCGTCTGTTACGTGAGGTAGCTGTAGAAGGGGCGATTTGAATTCCCACAGAGCTTGCGTGATCATCGGTGATAGCTTCATACAGTTCTCTATGGTTTCAATGGACGGCAGACGTTGAACTGTAAATAAAATAAAAATATTTTAAATAGCAAAAATTTAAAGATGAAAAATTAGTCCTAATGGTAATGGAGAGAAAACATCCCAGATATCCTTCCAACATTGCAAATGTTTCCAGAGTTCAAGGTGCTCAATGTGAGGCAACTTTTTTGTAAAAATGATTTTAATGCCATTTGCAAGTGCAGAGATGCTATTCCAGCACATAAAGACAAGATTTCTATTTCTATTCATTCAGTGTCCACGGTGCAAGACTCTGGAATAATCACCCAGCAAATATACGAAACTTGCCATCTTTAGAATCATTTAAGACTCACATCAAAGAGCCCTCGATGATTAAATCAATTCTTCTCTATCTCTCTTCTTCCTCTCCCAATTCCTTCCTCTCAGGCATTATTATTTTTAAGTATAGTAGTTGATCTGAGATGCAACTTATTGTGTATAAGTAGCTTTTTTTTAATTAAGTAGGAGGGCGGGTCAATAAATCAGTGACTTTTTGAATAATAGTTTTTTCGGCAAAAAAAATATTTATTTCTCAACAAATTCTCTTTTGACCTCAATACACTTCATCTAACGTTTCTCCAATTTTGTTATCCCTTCTAAAAAATGAGATTTGTCGAAATCCTCAAAACAAGCCTTTGTTCGAGAGATGACTTCATTGTTGGAACCAAATATCTTTCCTCCGAGCCATTTCTTTAGGTTTGGAAATAGGAAGTAATCACTGGGGGCTAAATCTGGAGAATATGGCGGATGAGGGAGCAATTCATAGCCCAATTCATGAAATTTTGCCATGACTACACACGTGTGCACCTGTGTATTGTTTTGGTGGAAGAGCTTTTTCATTTTGGCAAAATGCGGTCGTTTTTTAACTAGTGTCGTTGAACAGGTCCAACAAGTTGGCATAATATTCGTTGATAGTTTTTCCCTTTTGAAGGTAATCGGTGTGGATTATGCCAAGTGCATCCCAAAAAACTGTCACCATGACCTTGTTGGCCGACAGACCCACCTTGGCCTTCTTCAGAGCCGATTCACCTGGAGAAACCCACAGTTTAGATTGTTTTAACCCAGTTTGACCATGGTTATGAAACGGAGCAAAGTCATCCAGATTGCGGTTAAACGACGCTAAACAGTACTTTGAAGTTGTCACACGGTTGCGTTTCTGGTCGAATGTGATCAAATGATCAAATGCGGCACCCATCTTGCCAATAGCTTTCTCACACCCAAGTGATCTTTCACAATCAAAACCACTGAGCCATGTGATATGCCTATGGCTTCTACAATCATGCGCACTTTCAATCTCCGATCGGCCAACACCATATTGTGGATTTGTTCAATTGTTTCGGGTGTAATAACCTCAATGGGGCATCCAGAACGTTCGGCAGCACTCGTGCTTGTGTGTCCTACAATGAAATTCAGTAAACCATTTCTTTACCATTTAAATTGATGGCGCAGAGTCCCCATTGTATTTATAAAGCTTATCCGTGGTTTGAGTGATGGTTTTTTGCCGCAAAACATAATGCTTGATGAGCACACAAAATTCACTTTTTTCCATTATTGCAAAAATTCACGCAGTTGTCTGCTTCAATGTCAAACACAAACTAAATGATGCAGCTTGTTCAAAATTTCACAGTAGTCTATCGACAACTGACAGTTGACAG
Source organism: Micropterix facetella (assembly GCA_027564375.1). Classification (NCBI taxonomy): domain Eukaryota; kingdom Metazoa; phylum Arthropoda; class Insecta; order Lepidoptera; family Micropterigidae; genus Micropterix; species Micropterix facetella. The sequence continues at coordinate 24,373,812 of JAOPUG010000333.1, read as the reverse complement.
GAGCAGTGTTGCCATTCAAGTTGCAACGTAGGAAATTAAAAAAATCAAGGACTTATTGACCGACCCTCATATCACTATTATTAAGTTTATAGCAATGAGCTCGCCTATTAGTAATTTAATTTTTTAAGTCCAATTAAAAAGTTTATTATTACAAGAAGTTGTTTGCGGTTCAATTATTTAGCACAGAGATACTTATATTTTCTGGGCCCAATCACCTTCAATGATATAGAAGATAACATCAAAGTGAAGCTATTTATAGTCATTTATAGGTTTAAAAAGTTTAACAAAATGGCTGCTGGAAATTGGGCGAAAAAATAAAAAGGTTTTCGGTTGGACTCTAGCGGTGACATGTGTCAGACGCGTAGCCCTAACTGCTGCCACGGCAATACCAGTGAATCGTACAAGACTGATTGCTGCAACCAAAAATTAATTGTGCCCAAGACATGACTGCTGGTTCGTAAATAAGTGACAGACATTATAAACAAACAAAACTCACCTCTCCTCGCATACGCTAATGCTATTAATTGATTGACGCAGTTCACCATTTCGAGTACAAGGTAAGGCGCCTTCTTAACTATAAATTGTCTATCCTTCTCTAACGTATTCGGATTTAGAGGCATCCGAGAGAGATGCGCATGGAACAGTGCTCTCGCCTTGATGGAATACGCTCGGCAAAGCGGATGCTCTTTATTTTTTTCACCGAGGTTTGGTAACTCTCTCAAAAGCTGAAACATTATATAAACATGGGCTTAATTAAACGTAGCGCTCCAACATCTGAGCGAAGCGATTGATAACAATGAAATATCTCACTTGGGGTACTTCTTCGTTATCGGTGACGCGTTCGGTGACTTCGGAATTTAATCGCTTGTCAAATTCTCCGCTGGCGGCTAGGATCATGAGTGCTCTCTTGAGCGGCATCGATGGAGTTTTGTGGATAAAATAGTAGTACATCTGAGTAGTGTTCAAAAGTACTTGATCGCCTGAGAAACGTATGGATCTGTACCACCATGTACCAACCTGAAAGAATTAATAAGGTAGGAAATTGGAATGAAGTCAACAATATCAAGGAGTTTGGTCTTTATGATGATTGAAACCTGTTTGATCCATCATTGCTTAAATATTAACTCACTTCCTCAGGTTCCTATATGGGCTCTAAGCTGCTAGCATACTGGTCGATTAATTTACCTCCCCCTCAGGGCCGATCCTAGCAGGTGTGCAGCGCGTGCACCGCACGCGGGCGGCCAAAACAAGGGGCCCTTGTTTTATTATAAAAAAAACTTTCACTTTTATAACCAATAGTCTTACACTTTTTCTAAACAAAAAAAAAATAATAATGTTTTAATGAAATAATGTAAATAAATTAATAATAATTGTTTGGTAAAGATAGTTCAACACAACTTGTAAGCACTGGCTTTTCTGATTGTCGTTATTGTT